>PVKE010033555.1:0-17864 GCA_004027555.1 Craseonycteris thonglongyai
AAAAAAAAAAAAACATCCAATTTTAATAAACTCTGGCCTTAATTTCTAGCCCACAGCAAAGCTGAAACTGTTAAGTCTGAAGGGTACTAATGAATTCAGAGCTGTCATGAAATTTAGGTATGCCAGAAATACCACAATGTCACAGTTTGAAAATGAGAAAGAAAAACAGAAAATTAGGAACTCAAATGGTAGTGTGAGGCTATTTAACATGGGCAAACCTCTATTTGCCTTGTGCCCAGACATATGACACATGATAATTGTCTTTTTTAACTTATTTTCCATCTCAGGATAAACTTGTTATCATGGTCTATGTGTTCAGCTTTCTTTCTCCCTCCCACTCTCTCCACCTCTCCTAAAGAGGAGCCAGCACCAATAAGACTGGAACCCTTGTTATTACAGGTCTGTACTGGGTTCAAAGATCACATGTGTGTGTGATTCACTGTTGCCCCATCTCCCTGCTCCTTTGATGCAAGCAGCTGATGCAAAAGAAAAAGCAAGCTAACTAGAAGAAAATCCAAAATGAAACACAAAATACCAAGAACCATCTAAATAGCCACCAACAGAAAAATGGACAAATTATATCTAATAAAATGGACAACGTGGGGATGCTGGGATGGCTTAGTGGGTTGAGAACTCGTCTTGCAGCCCCGGGGGTCTGAGGATCAAATCCCGGCTCCGGCCCATGCGGACTCATATTCTGAACTGAGGTGTGCCCCCAGTTCGGTTCTCACCAGGGTGAGCCTCCTATGTGGGAGGCCCCCGGGTCGGCTCCCACCCTGGGCGGGAGGCCCTGGGCCCATTCAAGCCCTCCACTGCCCCATACCTACCCATGGAATGAAACTATGTAGAAAACAATGACGTTCAACTATAGAGAGTGCTCTGGGCCCTCTCCCTTCTCTCTGTCTCTGTCTGTCAAAAACAATAATAAAACTTCTTTTTTTAAATGGACAAAGTATATCTATTAAAAGAATGAGTAGACCATGCATATTCACACAATAGTAGTGAAAACAAATGAGCTAAAACTATATAGACTAACATGAATAAAACTATAAAAAAATGTTATATGAAAAAAATCAAGTTGCAGAAGGATAGGAAGTTTAAAAGCAAACAATATGTAGTATTTTATGTACAGATACACATGTGAAAATATTTTAAAAGTTGAATGGAAATAAGAAAGATCAAATTCAGAATAGTAGCTTTTTCTTTGTAGGAAAGAGAGAAATAGAACCAAGAAATGACACATAGGACTTCAACTATACCTGTCATATTTTATTTCTCAAAAAAATAATAATAAGATGAGAAATGGAATACTTTAATCCCCAAAAAATATCATGAGAAAGTAACATTTTAAAAAATGGTAAAGACATTTTGAAGTCCACATCCAAAAATAAAAAATAGACTAGTTTATTATGTCAACAAATTGCCCAACTTAGAGAAGAAAAAAATATAAATAGGAGTGTGACTCTTCAAATAACTAAATGAAAATAAGACTTTTAAAACTGCCAGATGGTTAGTCTAAAATACACAGGTGACTTAAAGAACTCCTAGCTCCCTCCATTTCCAAGAAAAAATTCTTCCATATCTATTTCAGTAAATCTCACATAGTTTCTTGAGAATATAGAAATAGGTGTGGGCTTCACAGCCAGGAGAGGCCAGGCAATTAGAGCAGAGGTTTTAAGCATCAGAGGCAGAAAACAAGAATCAAAAACCAAAACCAAACAAAACTACTACTACAACTCAAATAAAAACTAAAGCAATTGTTTAGGAATAACCCTTGATTATGAGTGTTTAATTTTAAGGACAGTGGAATTTAACGTTGTTGTAGAGAGAGGAAGGTTTTTCCTGAAGAAATGTCCCATGACGAAAGAGGGACAAGGTTTAGAAAAGTCAGACTTTTGGTCAGTAAACTGCCTGAAACACAGTTTGGTCTTTTCAGAAAATCTGGCGATCTTATTTTACATTTAAACTGTTGATATTTTAGCTAGACACTAATATTATTGGTATCACCTTTTAAAGAAACTTGTTTGAACATATTTTCCCTCAAAATTTGTCAGAACTCAGTGTGAAAGATACACTTCCTGCCAATTCTTCACACTGTATGCTAAAGACTACATCCTTTAATAGCTATAATTTTTATGATAATGTTTTCTGTATTGCCTTCAAAATTAAATCAATATCAGAGGCAAGTTGCTGACAACTAGTTTCATGGAGGATGAAGCAATGGGTGACTGGGTATTAGGTACAATCTTATTTATACAATGGCAACAGTCCAACTCTTTGTAGAATACACAAAAGGCCTTCCTGGCATTTCATTATTACTGATTCAAAGACAACTCTTACAGTCTACAACCCAGCTCACAAAATGCTCTCTTACCACTTTGGTTTTTATTTGACCCACAAAAGAATTAGTCAAGATGTTTCCTTCAAATAACCCCTCCACACAAAAAGAGCTATATAGCACTTAGCATGTTAAGTGGTTTTGTTCCGCTACAAAGCGAAACATGCTATATATACAGCATGCATATGGGAGAATAACTGACATTTCAAAATATGTCCAACACAGATGTTTGTTAAGGAATACTAATAGTTAATGAATACTGCCAAAGGGCTTTCTCTGCTTCTCCTTGTCAATTTTGTGATTGATTTTACAAGTTTGGCTTCTCGATAATTTGCTAACCTATCCATTTGAATATTGCTTTCATGGTTCTGTCCTCCTCATCTCCCTTTAATGAACAAATTCATCAACACGGCAAAGATGATTTTGCAGAAGTTCTGGAAAACTTAGCTCACTTCCCAGAGAGACCTACTGGCTTTACCTGAAAATGGCTTAGGTTTCCACTTGACCTTTTATACAACAGAAAACACCAGACACTAGCAGTAAGTGAATTTAATAACGTCCAATTTTCAGATGTCAGTTATTGACATTTCTTTACACTTTCCCTGCTTATGCAAAATCACCATCTGAGTTAGAGACGGACATTCTCTATCATTGCAATGCAACAGTTTCTTGTATTTAACGACATAATTCCGAGTTGTGCATTGTTTCCATTTTCATTATGGTTCTTACTACTCAACAAAGCACTTCTGAACCACTGAGCCATATTTGTGAATTGGGAATATAATATGACATAGTAAAACAATAGAAAGTGCAAATTAATAACCAGTACACAGAAAACAGATACACTGCACCCTGATGACTATGAGCTGAGACAAGCCGACACAAACTTTGCCATCTGTGTGTATATACCAATGTGTCCAAGTTTCAAAACCTGGTGGAATTTCTGAAAAAATGGTAATTAATCTTACATTTCAAGTGTCTGAATTATAAATTAAAGTGCTTTATTGTTTTTTGCTTTTCTTCCCAGGCTGCTTAAAGATCCCCAGGAAGCACTGGTACAGCTCATAGGCCATACCCTAAGAAATACATACTAATATATGAGGTGAGACTGGCGCTCCAAAGAGGAAGAAGTCAATACAGCATCTGTGTCAAATACTTTCTTTTTTTTACAAAAAGGTTAAACAGAAGTTTATTGGAAAGAAGAAAAGCTCTCGAAACGAGAGGCGACACCCAAAAGTGTTATGCCCTCAAATGCTTTTAAAACTATGAAAACTTTTAAAATTGGACTCCATTAATTCAAAATATGTGATACAAATAATAAGAGCATATTACATAAACAATGTTGAAGACAAAGATGCTTCACAATTCCAAAGACCAAACTGTATTTAAGAACTTGTTATTTAGACGTTTCAAACAGGTGGGGCATCAAATTTAAACTACTCTTACCTATCACTGACGTAGGCAAAAGAAAGTAGTATTTCCTATAAATATTTTATGCACAGAAGAGGATAAACAAGTGAAATCAGCTTAAATTCAGATCAAGTCCAGAACTAGATTTAATCACTTTTGGAGATGAGATTAAATCCAATCTTTATTTCAAATACAGGATCTGGCAGAAGTAACGCGGTAACGTCATAAGGCTTGCTTGAGTCTCGCACGGGATGGACAACAATTTGATCATTTCACCTAAAGTGTCATAGAGTGTGCTTGAGTGTGATATTGTTATGTTACAGAATTACATGCTTACGATTTTGTAATAAAAGCTTTGGTATGGATAACCAGCTCATAAGAAGGGGGTGCCACTTCTGCCAGACCTTGTATATGTGCTAGAATTATCCCCCTTGTAACAAGCACACCTCAGACAGGGAGAGCATAACTTGCTATTATATATATATATATATATATATATATATATATACACACACACACACACACACATATATATATATATTTTTTTTTTATTTTAAGATATGGAATCTGAATGTCAATGCTAAAGAAAACAAATGAGTTACTTTTCATTCCATTATTTATTTTTTAGGTATGGCTGACTGGGAAATGCTACGGGCATTTAATGGGTAAGGCCAAACACTGAATGTTCTACAATAAATGAGAACTAGTCAAGCCTCTCTGTGTTATTTTCCCAAAACTTTTTTTTTCTTTTTTTTTTTTAAGATTTATTTTTATTGTTTTTGACAGAGAGAGAGAGACTGATACAGAGACAAAGAGAGGGGGAGGGCCCAGAACAGTCTCCATAGTTGCACATCATTGGTTTTCCACATAGTTTCATTCCACAGGTGGGTGCGGGGCTGCACAGGGCAGGAACTGGGCCAGGGTCACGCCCCGGTGAGAACTGAACTGGGGCACTCCTCAGTTCAGCATATGGGTCCACTCAGACCGGGGCTGGGATTCGATCCTCGGTCCCTGGGGCTGCAAAGTGAGCGCTTTACCCACTGAGACATCTTGGCTTCCCCCCAAAACTTTTGATAGAAACCCACTCTATGAACATAAATGAAAATGATTTAAAAGACAGGAACCTCCACACAGCTGGCTATCTTTAGTGAATTTCAATCTTTACTCTTATTTTCACAGATTAAAGAAAACAAAAAAAGCCTTTGTTTCTATGCCTGTTTGGAAAAGTAACACTTTATCAGCAAGGTTAGCAGAATTTGTAACAGAAATGTCTTGTCACCAATAAGTACACTTTTTAGTTATTTAGATAAATACAGCACCATTCAGCTTCACGTCTGTATGTTTCCACAAGCACGGCTTTGGTTCTACAACCTTCTCTGGGCTCTCTTGGGAAAGAAGAGCGGGAGTTACATGACTGTTACCCAATTGCCACAACAGTTTTGCGGTTTTGTGCCTTTAAAAGGATTCCCAGAACGCGGGTGAACAAAAACTAGCCCCACTGTGGCTCCAGCCCAGGAGAAAAACAGCATCTTTGGAGAATTCATCTGCTCGGGGACGATGTCTGTTTGTAACTTTTACTATCACATCCTGCTTAGCTGAAAGACTGGCACTAGAAGTTTCTCCCAGAAGATATTCCTAAGGTATGTTATCTCACACTCACAGAAAAAAAAGAATCCAGCAAATACTCTGTGTTCTCACTGATCAGAAATATCAGTGCTATGAAGAATTATACTGGTTGTCAAATTTAAAAGAATCTCAGTAAACGCAAAGACAGATATCTAAGTAGAAATATTTATATATAAAACAAAAAACTGAGCTATCAGGCACTCCGCCAAGCAGAAAACCTAAATGTCATATACACAAAATTTTAATTTAATGTTAGAGTCACAGCAGATGTAGTTAAACACATGATACTAAAAATTTCTTATGAGATTCGCTTTGTTTTATGAATTCAGAGTTACTCATGTAACATTTACATATGCAACTATGATCCCTTTGAAATAATCTATTAAAAAATCACAATGTATATTGTCCCACTATATGCAAATTTAACAAATATGGCAGAAGTGTCAAACTATCTGCTTTATTTATAAACTAAAATGACTGAGGAAGTTTTCCCATGTAAGCAATTGATAAAGTAACATGAAACAGTTTTACCAGTTTTGTTTTTTATTCTTTCCCCGTTTTTTTTTATATTGCCGCCCTTTGAAGCAGTGTTTATATGTTTTACTGTAAGTTAGCTGAAAGACCAGTTTGTGTAAGAGAGAAAGAAATGTTGTATAGCACCTAATCAGAAATTTAGGATAACTGACTTCATAGAACTCAAAAATAAATTATTAAACACGTTCTAATTACTCACTATTAAAAAAAATAAATACCTTTTGTAGACTGGTAGGATTTAGCTGAGTTTTATCTATTATTTTCACAGCAACCTAAAAAACAGAATCATTAAACTGTATTTGAGAATATATATTTTAATGAATAAAAACTCACAAAGAAAACATCTTTTGTTTCATTCCCACCTAGACATAATATAGCTATGTTTGGTGTTCACATAATTGGATGGTCAAGTTTTGATAATTTGTCAGCCTCAGAATATATGTCACTGATCCAAGCAAGTTTTTAACCAGGTTGAGAGTCAATGAAATTACGCTTCTGTTATTTCTTCTAAGTTTCCCCTTTTAAAGTAAAAATCACCTGTATCTTAACATTTTACTCATGATCTTGATAAATTACAATCATCAAAAGGGAGGGGTTTATAGACTTTCAGTAACTTAAGTATGAAGTGAATAACATGATTATGGGGGTAGAGAAATTGGACACCCAAGCTTACTTATAGCAGGCTAACAGAACAAATTTGAATGCCATCTCAGTTTCTGTCTAATAGAGTCTGACCCTAAATAGCTCCTGGGGATGAATGGATATCAGAATGGACAGAGAGGACTCAATTCAACTGGACGTGACAATATTATGTACAGAGCAAAATGAAAACTTACTAAAAACATTTTAGAACTGAGATTTTTTTTCATAAGGTCCTAATGGGATTCAGTAAACATCAAATACAGAATATTTCAAACTATTTTTAATCTTTAACATATAACTTATTAAATGTTAACATATTAGTATTAATAGTTACTATTAAATATATAAAATTTTGCTACATACACAATTTAAAACACATGGAATTTTAGAAACCTAATTCTTATTACCTGAGAAAAACAACACTTGATTAACATGGTCTAAACAGATAAAAATTAGTGGGTTACTTTTTTCTTTTTCTATTTAATTATTAAATTTATTGGGGTGACATTGATTGGTAATAAGTACACTGTTTCCAGGTGTACAATTGTACATTACATTGTCAAGTGGGTTACTTTCTACATTTATACCTACTTTATCTTAAGCAGTAATTAATAACAAATTATCCTAGCCCTGAATCTTGGGGTTCAGTAGCACAGGCAACCAGAAATGTTTACAGAAACCATACAATGAAAGACAAGTCCAAGAAAGCTAATTTGCATCAGACTGATCCTAAAGATGCTGATACGTAGGGATGATTCTTCTCTCCACTTTAAAAGGTCAACTTTTTATGCTATGACATAGCTCTATCTGGATGTGTTCCATTCACACATATCCCAGTATTTAAAATATTGCAACTGTAATTTATTCCCAGCATCAGCTATAGGAAAGCTTTTTTAACAAGACTCTGAAGAGGTAAATACTGAATATCCAAGTAAATATTAAAAGGTATCATGAAGAAAACTTACCTCTCTACCAGTTAGAATATGTCTTGCCAATTTAACTTTGGCAAAATTTCCCTTCCCGATTGTTTTTTGTAAACGATAATTTCCAATGTGAGGCTGTTCGTCAGTTGCTGACGAAATGGAGTTTCTACTCCGAGGAATGTTTTGTCTGCTGCTTGATTTGGTAGGCTGGATATGCGATTCAGTATATCCATCTACGGACGTATGCTACGAAAAAGGTTACAAGATTTCATTGTTAATTCCAATGTAAAAGGACAGTTAAAAAGACCACCAATAATTTCCATTAAGAATTCATCTTCAATGAAAATACATTGTGCTACACTAAAGTTCAAACATTCTACTTACAATGTCTACTGAACTTTAGCTCCCTTTGCCAGGGGGAATATAGCTACCGGTATTTAAAATGTTCTGTGTAGCTTCAGGTATATGCTTCTTATACACACATATATATATATATATTTTTTTTTTTTTAGTAGATAGATAGGAGCCCCAAGACCATCACTCCCCTAAGGGTGCTAATACCTCTTTAGGTTGAGATAACACCACACAGTCTAGCATTTCTTCATTAAAATCTCTTTAACATCAAGAAAAACCTTCTGAGTACAGTTTTGTTTCTCTAGACCAAATACGTGTCATGTCCACGCTTTCATTTGCTAGGCATGTAATCCGGCCAACTGACCAACCAACCAGCTGCCTGCATCAAGTATGCCTCTAATCAATTCCTGTCCGACCCCAGCTCTCAGCTTCAGTACCCAAGCAAGAGCTACTGGCTGCCCTGCATGACTACATAACCTAATAAGACCCACTGTACTGCTTCTCAATGCTGTTCTTGAGCAAACATGTCACCACATCTGTGTTACACCAGCCTGCAACTGCCATGCACAGCACCCTGTTCACCTGTAGGTTTAGCACCTGAGGTCCCAAGAAAGGCGTCGCACGGGCTCTGATTGCTCCTGCTCTCGTCTGGTTTTTTATCTGTACCCCTACATATATAAAAGTTCTAACCGCTTTTGGGAAAACACAGAATCACGTGTTAAACAGAACATCTTTCTCTAATTGACTTCTTAAAAATAGCTGAAGCTGAGTAGAAGAAACTAGCAAAGAAGGGAATACATTTTATTTGCAAAGTAACCAATTCAGATTTATGTTGTCCTATCTATACAACCAAAGCTTATCTAAAACTGTTTGATTAGAAATTTCTTAAAGGCAACATTAAAAACGACTTCATGTACCAGTTTCATGCAAAGCATGGCTGCAGGTCAGTCATTTTTCTGTATGTTACTACTTTCCAATTTTTTTAAAATGCAGCTGAGGATTAAATTAGATATATAACCAGAAGGCGAAGTTAACTATATAAGAATATTACAATTTATCACCTCAGTTTGAAAATCATGGTGTAGCAGTGAGTGGTAAGCCATAAAAACAGAAATAAGAAGAGAATAACCTAACACACTCACTAAATAGAACAGCAATGCTTTTTATGAAGAAAAATATACACAAAAAAGATTTATTTGTATCATCTTTCCACTATAGGCATGAATATAAACTTAGAAAATGCAAGTAAATTAATATAGTCTTTTGGAAGCACTACTTGAGTTAAAAAAAAAAGTTATAAAAGAAAGGAAACAACCTTAATAATCAATTACATTCAGCAAGAATAATCTGATGAACTCTTACTTACCTTTCACATTCAGCTTAGCCATTCCCACCCAGGAAAAGCCATATATCATAACAGAGCTTTTATTTCCCCCCTCAGCTAAGCTGGGTTCAATGCCCATTTTAGTTTTTCTATACTTATTTCTAACAATTCATTGCTCCCAATTTTTAAATTAATTTTTATTAAAATGACATAGGCACATAATCAAAAATGAATGTCAAGCAATGACTACTAAGAAAAAGTATCTGTCCTCTGTCCCCCCTTCCAGACTTCAAGCCTGCTCCCCAGAGCCATTTCCTTCAGTTTTTTCTTCTAGTATTTGCTTAGATGTTTCTACGCTTGATCTTAGCCAAAAGGATGAGAAGCGATGTTTAGATGTTTCCAAACAAAATGCCTTCGTTGCTAATTCTTGGTTCATCAGTCTTCGACATTCTCTCAATTTCCTACTATGGTTAAGATTCTGATCTTTTAGCTCCCCTTTCCCTGTTCTCATCCTCCTAATATTATGATAATTTCAATTAAAATGTCTTGTGCTTACATCATGATTTGTAAATACTAGCTCACTGGAAGCCAAGTAATACAGTATGATGCTTCTATTAAACTTTGTCAGCTTCACTGTAGTATAAATAACACACAATAAAATTCACCAAATTGTACAATATGAGTTGTAACAAACGTATAAAGTTGTGAAACACCATTAACAATGTAAATCTGTAAAACATTTCATCATGCCAAAAAGTTAGTTCCCTGGGCCCCTTTGAGGTCAATGCCCTCCTTTCACTCATCTGCTTTCTGATACTGTTGCTTTTCTAGAATGTTAAATAAATATAATAGCTTGCACCAGATAAGAGTTTAATCCACTACACTCATTGTATTTCCTGATATAGTCAGTCTTATTTCTGCATTTTGCTTTGTGTTTTACTATGTTTTCTCTTCTTTATTTTCCTATGTTCACTGGATTTTCTTGGTTCCTTTTTTCTCCTCTAGTGATTGGGAGCTCTATCTCCCACTACTTCTATCCTATTGGTAGTTATTTTAAAATGTTCAGGGTAAAGTAATGTGCAGTGGGCTGGGGGAAAGTGGAAAATGAGGAAATGGAAGCAGTGAGGGTATATAATGCCCCTGAGAAGTTTGGCTTTGAAGAAGAGGCAACAGGGTGATGGGGATGCCACTGGGTGAGGTTATTATTCATTTGCTTGTTTTAAGATGGGTGAGACTTGAGCATGTTTAAGTCCCTGGGGAAGGATCCAGTGGAGAGAGAGAAGCTGCGGAGACGAGAGCAGGAAAAGATAAGTGCAGTTCCTGGGAAGGTGGAAAGTGAGAAGACAAGCACACAGATAGAGAGATTGCCTTTACGTAGGAAGAAAGACGTCTCTTCTGTAACAAGCAGAAAGGGCGAGAAACCAGGTCTAGGTGGAGAAAGGTGTGTACATTTGATAGTAGGAAGTCAAGGTGGTTCCAATCTGATGGCTTGTACTTTCTCTGTGTGGTTGGAGGTAAGGTCACCTGCGAAGACTGAAGAGAGGCCCCAGGTTTGCAGCGTAGGAGAACTCGGAAGTCATTTCTGTAGAGGAAAAACGAGCTAACCGAAGAAAACCAGCAGGGCTACGGGGCAGTACTGACAGTCCAGTTGAGATTGGTGACCACGAATTGACTGTGGCTCCAATCTATCCAGTTGTGTCATTTTCATCAGCAATACTCAAATGCCCACGAACAAGTCTGAGAAAACAGATATGTGAGTTTCTCCTGGTCTGGATGTGCCACACAGGGACCAACAAAGAGACAGTGCCAAGACACGTTAGGTTACTGACGAGTTACTGAAATGATGGGTCATAAAATCTAAGCTGGATAGTGAAGGAAATGAAGACAAAAGGGTTGATTGGACAAGGGGAAGTAGAAACCCAGTGAGATCAGAGAATAATCCCAGCAAGACTTGCTAAGAAAGCTGCTAAGGGCCAAGTGCTGGTCGGTCATCAGAGATACTGGTGACTGGGTTAGTGACACTAGAAGGACATGCACCAGTTGCTACCAGTATAGACTGTTTTATAAAACCATCAAGAATTGTTCTACATTTCTTCAGATTTTTTCAACATGTGCCTATTGTATCTTCAACAATTTTTAAAGAATTGTAATAAATCTCATAGCTACATTAGAAACTGTTTTTAATTATTTGTAATTTTCATTGGCTATGTTCTTGCCTCCCTGCATTTTTCTTTCTTATATTCACTTTTCCTAGTTTTTGAAATATTTTCAGATAGAGATGTGGTGGTATAGGTGATATACTTTGAGTCACTGCAGCTAGTTTTTCTTTATGTTAACTTCACATATAAACAATTATTCAGTTGGATATAGAAGAGGTACAAAGAAACATTTTCCCCCTTATTTCTAAACTTATTCCAGAAAGATGAATTTTTTTAGAATCATGGCTTACAGAAAACCAGGAAACTTTTACCATTAAATTGTGACTCACAAAAGGCAAAACAATAAAATGTGACAACATTTTTATAAAAGTTTAAGGCATAGTCCCTGATACAAAAGGAGAATTAGTGATATGTTAACATCAATGCTGTTAGTATCTGATATCAATGGCAAAATATATTGCTCAATAAATGGTACTGTAACAACTAGAAAAAAATTAAATTGGATCTATAGTAGTAATACATCACTCCTTATACCAAAATTAACTCCCACTGGATTAAGGATATGAATGAATAAAGCAAACAAACAAACAAAAAAAGACTAAGAAGTCCTAAAAGTAAACACTAGAAGAAATAAATGACAGGCTAGCAACTGTTTTGATAGTCTCAGCATGGGAAATGCCTTCCTAAGTGTGACACTTAACAGAAGCCATCAAAAAACAAAACTGACATCATTAAAAAAAGAAAGAAGGGAAGCCGGGATGGCTCAGTGGGTTAGGCGCTCACTTTGCAGCCCCAGGGACCCAGGATCGAATCCCGGCCCTGGCCCGTGCGGACCCATATGCTGAACTGGGGAGTGCCCCCAGTTTGGTTCTCACCAGGGTCAGACCCCGGCCCAGTTCCTGCCCTGTGCAGCCCCACTCCCACCTGTGGAATGAGAAACTATATGGACAAACCAATGATGTACAACTATGGAGACTGTTCTGGGCCCTCTGCCTCTGCCTCTGTCTCTGTATCTCTCTCTATCTCTCTCTCTCTCTCTCTCTCTCTCTCTCTCTCTCTCTCTCTCTCTCTCTCTGTCAAAAACAATAAAAATAAATCTTTATAAAAAAGAAAAAAAACAATGGATGTTTTTTAAAAAGCTCTCCTTAAATCAAAGTAAGAAGATAAATAAAAAACTGAGAAAACAATATCTGTTTAACACGTACCAGAAAAATGTTTAATTTTTTAATACTTAAATCCTTTAACAGATCAACAAAAAACAATCAGTGAGAAAATAAGAACAAGCAAAGGTTAGGTAAGATAGTTCATTGAAAAGGGCATATCCATGACTTTTAAACCTGAAAAATTAGTCAATCATAATAAGTTAAATACAAATTAAAGCTACAATGAAATGAATTTATCAGATTAGCAATTGTTAAGAGTTTGTCAGCACTAGTTGATAAAGCTATCTATCGTAGAAACAGGCACACTTGTACATCACAGGTCAGAGAGAAAACTAATATAAATTCTACTGAAAGAAATTTTTCAATATCTATCAAAAAAAATTCCTATAGTTATTGGACTAGAAATTTTATGTCTAGTAATTTATTCTACAGACATAGTCACAACTGAGCTGAAACAATAATTGCATACAAAGATACTTATTGCAGCACTTTCTATAACAGCAAAAGATAAAACAAGCCTGAAGTCCATCACTAGGGACCGGGCCATATGTAGGGTATGCTCTTTGTAAATGTGTGTGTGCATGCACACGTGTATATGTGCACATGCATGCATCCACATGCTTTCATCAGCGTAGAATATCTCCAGAGGATTACCCAAGAGATATAAATGCAAGTAGTTCTCTAGTGATATTATTTGGAGACTATATTTTATATACATAGATATGACAAAGCAATTAAGTAATTATATTTAGTGTTACTTAAAATTTTCGGTATAAAATCAAAGTAAAAATCATGTAATATTAAATTTGAAGCAGAAATACCAGAAATACCTATTCCCTGACTCTGTCCATGAAAGAGACCTACGGCAGAAACATGAACAACACAGTTACACTGGCGCCCTCTGTAGAAAAATGGCTGATTTCAGATCAGGGGGGCAGAAGATTTACAAGATAAATGTGGGATGTCCTGTGCAAGAAGCAAGAAAGCTGGCAATTATTAATGCAGTTGTGTCAAAGGGACACAAGGAGCCAGCTTGGTGGGCCTCCCAGTGCTACTCAGCTATTTATTTAATGGCAGTGCTAGAATTGAAACCCAGGGAGTGTGGATCTATTCTACACTACCTCTCAAACAAGAGAAATTAAATTAAGAGGGAGGGGGGAGATGGAAACCAGAGACCAGAACAGAGGAAAAGTATCTTACCGATACTTGACATACAGGCAGTTCTGAAAGCTCCTGACCCATTTTTCCTCCTTTAAACACTTTCTTTACTTGACTTTCACAATTTCTCCTGCTTCTCAGACCTTACTGTCGGCCTCCCTACTCCTCAACTTTCCAACAGTTAAGGGCTCCAGGAATTCAGAACCTGGAATTCTTGTCTTCTGTCAACACTCCGCCATCTCCCTTGGCAACCCTATCCAGCCTCACATCTGTAATAATGTGCATATGTAGACAACTGCAAAACTTCTAGCTCTAGCCATCTCTCCCAAACTCCAGCCTTCCACTGTGACATGTCCATTTAGATGCCTGTTGATCTCTCAAATGCCATATGTCCCAACTTTCCCAAAGCTGTCTCCATCTCGGCTGATAATAGATCCATCCTTCCAGGTGCTGAGACCAAAAACTCTGGGGTCACCCTTAACTCAGACCCTTCTAATTCTCCCTCCCACTCTTTCTCTCACCTCACATTAAATGTTTGGGAAATACCAGTAGTTCTACCTTAAAAATATACCCAGAATCCAGGTAGTCTCACCCTCCCTATTGCTACCACTCAAGTCTGAGCTACCTGGATTATTGCATCAGCTCTGAAAAGCCTCCTATTATGTCACCATGCTTTTAACCTGGCCCTATTTTACTCAGAGTAAAAATTCAAGTCCTTATAATGGCCTGTTAGGTCGGTCCAACAAAATATGGCCCTGTTACCTATCTGACCTCACCCTGCTACCACTTCCCTTCTCACTCGTTTTGTTCCAGCCAACTGGGTCTCAAAGCTGTTCTTCAAACAGGTCTAGCATCTAGCACACTTGTACAACAGGACCTTTGGTCTAGATTGGGGGTGGCGAACCTATGGCACGGGTGCCCAAAGTAGCACGCAGAGCAATTATTTCGGCACACAGAATTATTGTTTTTTGTTATAAAAACATCCTATGCCTCTTATAGACATAAAAATAATCGATACCTCTATCTCACTCGATGGGTTGGCACGCGAGTCGAGCGAGTATATTCTTATTTCATAAACTTTGGCACTCAATCGCCAAAAGGTTTGCCACCCCTGGTCTAGATCTTCCCTCTGCCTGAACGTTCTTCTCTCAGATCCGTTTGGCCAATTCGCTCAGCAACTCAAGTCTCTCCCCAAATCTCATCCTCTCAGTGAGGCTTACTCTGACCTAGTTGATACACATCCCCCTTTGGTCTACTTATTTTATATATATCAAGATGAAATCGCATATATTTATGTCTTAAATGGTGGTTCTCTCATCTGGCCCCTGCTCCCTCATTGTGTTTCACTTTGACACGAGGACAACTACTTGTAATCCTGGAAAACAGAAATAACATTACCATCTGTCTAATAGTAATAATAGCAGCCATCATTTACTCAACACTGACTGTGTCCTCCACAGTGAGTGCTTTTTTAGACAGGACTTTATTTAATCCCTAGTGTCAACTTGAGAAGTTCCAAAACTGTTTATTTTATAGATGAGAAATCAGAAGCTTGGCAAGTAAAAAAAAACTGCCAGTGGCCACAGATAGTCAATGTCAATTCCAGTAGTCAAAGTCAGGTCTGTCTTACTCTAAAGCATACCCTCTTCACTAGAATTAGCTATGTTACCTCCCCAACCCTTCCTCTTATCCAACACGCACAGCGTCTAAAAATATCAGAAGCTATCCTTCAGACCCCTTTGGGAGCTAAGTGTCCAAAAAGAATGTGTGCCCTTATCTGTTCCCATTCATTTGCAGGGCAGGCTCTGCTGTAACCAGAGGCTTCTGGGTGTCCAGCTCTGCATATAATTAAAAACAAAATGGTGAGAGATCAAAAATCTGATGAGGGAGTTCAAGGACATGGTCAAGGAGAAATCCCATTGGAATCTCTCACCTGCCACATGACACCGGCAGTGACTCTGGAAGAGTCCATGGCCAGAGCTTGTGAGCTGGGGACACCTTTGCCTCCACCCACAAATGGCCCTCTTCGGGGGCTTACCAGGTAGCCAGCCATGACAGGCCAGCACAAATACAATTCGCTAGTATCTTCTAGCACTTCCTTTTGTCTTCTTAAACTCTGAAGACAACTTCAAAGGCTGCAAATGCGGACCAGTTTACCCAAGCAAGTGAGTGCTTCAAACAACTCTCTGGGTATGACCATCAGGGTACTGGGGGCTCCCAGCAGGACCTCCCTATTATTGCATCATCAAAGCCAATGGTTAGCTCATTACAGACACTCACAGGCTCCAGGTAAAGGTCACTGCTGAGGAAAATGAACATCCATGCTGCACAGTAAATGCTCAGTGAGAACGAAATGGAAAAAGAGCAGATGAATGTGATTACTTGTACTAACTTTCCCCTTAAATTCAACTCATTTTTCATACCTATCACTCCACTCTCAATGCATGAGCTGGTATAAATGATGCCCTCCTGAAAAAGAAAAGCAGGATAGTACACACTTGTGTTCTTATATCCTTTTGTGTAAAATAGGTAAAGCTTTGTATTGTTCTGAATTATACGCAGAATTTTCCTCTCTCAAAAAAAAAAAAAAATACAGAATGAGGAAAAAAGGAGAAAAATATAACCTTCTAAAGAAGAGGATGAAATTAAAGAGGAAACTATTTTGGACATCTTCTTCTTTGGTATTTGAATAAACTCTCTTGGGTGAAAAAAAAATAGTATTATTTCAGGAATTAGAAGAAACCATGACACTTCAACATCACAGTGTTTAGTTTAATTTAATAGATATTAAGAACCCACAACTGCTGAGGAATAAACATAATTATAAGAAATGACCCTAACTATTAAAGGTGAGTGAAAAGAATGAATACACACAGTTCTGCTATGACATGGTAATTAACAAGGTAGAGAGACACAGGGGGCTGCTTTCCTGTTGGCTGGAGTTGTTTCCCAACATTAAACAGTTACTCTCAGGCCACCGGCGCTGTGATTCAGTAGATCCCCTTTCATCCACCCTGTACCACATGGGACCTATCAGGATAATATATATAGGAAACAGTCTGCATACACATCTGGTCTTTCCCCGTTATAGCAAATATCACTGTAATTAAATAGTTAATTGCCCATCTCCAGAGGAAAGGTATGAAGTGCTGATTTGTTTGTTTCACGCTAAGCAGAACACCTTGTACAAGATACCTGGCCTATGACAGGCTCTCATGCATGGAATGAATGAGTGATCCTTACACAGAGCTATGAACGGGCATCCTTGGTAGTAGTCGGTCTCTAATAACACTCATCAGATAAGAAACAGCCTTTAGTTCAATACACTTTTACTCCAAGCCAGAAAAAAGAAGTTATAGACCAAACAATCATAACACAAAAAACTCTAAAGTATGTGTATTAAATGAAAATCATAGGGAACAGAGGAAAATTAAATTCGTGGGCTATTTAAGAGCCATTTAATGCAGTGATTTCCACTTTGTCCTTCAACAACCTAATGTTTTTAATAAATAAGCATGTAATGTATTATAACTTGGCAACCTTTCTCTTTTCTACTTCTGTCCTCTAATAGAAGTGCTGATTTACAAGGAAATGGCCCAAAGGAAAACAGCACACTGAAGGAGTATATTCAGCTGGTAGAAACAGGATTATCCATTTTTTAAAGAAAAAAAAAAAAAGGCTGGGTTCCAATAAAACATTTCCATTGAAAACATGATTTTATTATTCATTTCCACAGGCTTCTGCATAGTGATGAAAACAAATGGGTCTGGAGTCAGGCTGCCTGGCTTGGAGCCTGGCACCCTGACTTATCAGCTGTATGACCTTGGGTATCCCCAGGTTACCGCAGAAAACTGTGTGATAATAGTACCTACTGAAAAAACTATGTTCAACTATCATGGGCCTGCACAGAGGGACCTTCTCAGACCACCATTTCCACTCTATCCTTTAACTCTCCTTTTCTTCACATCACTCACTACTATCTGATGCTGCTTTTTTTTTTTTTTTTAATTTCCTGTTTTCCTATGACTTTCCCTGGAAGAGTAAAATTCTCGTCTGTCTTATTTACCTCTATATTCCAGGGCCTAGAAGCATTGCCCAACACACACACAAGTAGGAACGCAGTAAATCTTAGTTGAGTAAATGGATGAACAATACACAATAGAGTGGGAGGTCCTTTGTAAACAATCAGTAAATGTTAGCCATTACTAATTCAGCTAAATAACTCTAACTTCT
>PVKE010033556.1:0-18123 GCA_004027555.1 Craseonycteris thonglongyai
GTAAATACAATGAGATTGAACATTGCAAGTGAAAAGTCTTGGTGTGTAAAAGCACTTTGTCATCAGAGTGCTGGAGTGGAAGCTAGATTGTGGTAGGTTGAGGAGTGTCAGCAGTGGGGTAAAGAATGTGAGGCAGTTGAGTATAGACTTGCTCTTCCCAGAAGCTTGACTGAAAAAAAAAAAGCAAGATAGGATAATAAGTAAAGGCAGAAACCTTGTCTGTTTTTTCTTCACTGTAATTTTAATACTACCTTGCCTGGCACATACATAAAGAAATGCTTGGTAAATATTTGTTGATGAAAAGGGATCGAAGTAAGTATTTTGTTTTGTGTAATAATTGGTAGCATGTAAGCAACTGTTTACCTGAGGAATAAAAGAAACCAATGGTGAGGGGAAAGCTGTAAATTCAAAGGAGAAGAGATAATTGATATGACAAGTTCCTGAGAAGACAAGAGAAGGGTCGTCAGTGAGAGTTTTATTGTCTCGTAAACAGGACCTGTTCCCTTCATCTTTCCCACACACCTGAAGCATCGAAGACTTTTCAATGAGATCGGGCGTCTTGTTTAAATGTCGTAATTGAAAGTCTGGGTTTTGTAGCAGCTCCTTATTAGTTCCTCCTAATAGTCTTCTCTAACACCAGTGCCTAGTTGATTTTTCAAAAAACATGCCATGTTCAGTAATATTAGATTATACCAAGGCTGTCCAGAATATATCCAGCCATGTAATAAAAGAAATAGAGGTATTTATGGCTGGATTTTTTCCAGACAGCCCTTAATTCTTGTTCTTGACTTTTTATTATGATAATTAATTTATTAGAATTTTAAAAACCATAACACTCTTTCTGATAATAATACGTATTTCTCATTTTAGATTCGACTTCCACCTGAAGTAAATCGGATTTTGTATATAAGAAATTTGCCATACAAAATCACAGCTGAAGAAATGTATGATATATTTGGGAAATATGGACCTATTCGACAAATCAGAGTGTAAGTCTTACTGAGACTTTGAAATGTCATTGAAAGGGAATGATTTCGTAATATATAATCTTGCAATTATTGCTGATAGTAAGTTGTAACTGAGAGCCTAGAGGCTAATAGATTGTAATCAGGGGAAGCCAGGATGGCTCATTGGGTTAAACGTTCACTTTGCAACCCTGGGGTCTGAGGATGGAATCCTGGCCCCAGCCACATTCTAAACTGGGGTATGGCCCCCCCAGCTCACAGGGGCGTGCCTCCCACGCGGGAGGCATCCAGCCATGTTCCTGCCCTACGTGGCCCCTGCCCACCTGTGTGGAACGAAACCATGTCAAAAACTGATGACAGTATAACTATGGAGACTGCTCTGGAACCTCCTCCTTCTCTGTCTCTCTCTGTCAAAAACAATAAAATTTTTTAAAAAATAAGAAAGAAATCAGGGAGAAGAGACTTATATGAGGGAAAAATACCTACTGAGAGCCTCGTGATCCAGCTTAATGGGAGCCACCAGCAACCTAGTATAAAGGGGCTGATTACCTAAGAGTCTATCTGAAAGGATTTCTAACGTTTTTATTTTCAGTTGGAATACCTCTTAATAAGTTTACTTTCATGACTTGAGAGCTCTTTCTTGGCTTTTCCTTTTAAATGATCACTGTCCCTACAGGAACCAAGAGCTAGAAGTATATCATCATTGGTACTCAAATAGGGATGAAAATGAAGTGGTGTAGACCAGCTGTCCTTTTCATGAAGTCTCCATTGAATATTTGATAAAAGCTTTAGACCCTTTCCACAGAAAAATACATTTTGCATGTGATCTCAGTGGGTACAGGGATTTAGGTTAAGAAACCCTGTGCTAGACAAAAGAATGGTATACAGAAGATCCCCTGACTTGGGGATCAGAAGACAAGATTACCCCTTAGGCCCTGTTATTACTGATGTGACCCTGGACAGGTTGCCTGCCGTTTTTGGTTTTCTGTTACCTCACATGTAAAATAATCTGGATGGATGGTACCTCCCAGCTTTTAACATGGAGGCAGCATAATAAATTTACTGAATTGGTTGCAAGACCTAGGTTCAGATACCAACTGGACACTTGCTAGGCATGTGAAACTGGGCAAAATATTTAACCCCTCTGAGCTTCAGTGATCTATGAGATGCAGTTTTCCTAACCTGCTCTCTTAAAAGAATTTTAGGGAGAATAAAATTAAATAGCGCTGTGACAGCACTTTGGCATTCAGTATTTCCTTCCCAGTGTGCTTTAGCTACCGGTACCCTTCTCTATGCTCCCATAGCAGCATCCCAGAACATGTCCTCTTAGTTAACAAACACATGGTTTTGCTGTCTGTACTTGTCTCTCCTGCCAGGCTATGAGCTCTTCCCATATATTCTTTTCACTTTGTGTTGACAGCTCTTGTGCCTGATACATGTTATGGTTAACAGTATGTATAAGTATGTGAATGATATACAAAATAGTGTGGCGGATTAATTTATGAAGGTATTACAAATTTTATTGATAGTACATAATTAAGAGATTCTTACATCAGCAGAGTTAGAGAAAATTTGGTGTGGAGGAACTTGAGTCTAAATGATAGACTGAGAAACAAGGTTTTTTTCTGTCCCATAGCTGTGCTCATGCGTTATGGCATACTTGGCACCTTGCACTAGGGTGACAAACCTTCCCAGTTTATCCAGCACCCAGGGGTTTTCTGGAATGTGGACTTTTAATGCTAAAACCTGGACAGTCTTGAGCAAATAGGGATGATTGGTCACCTTGCCTGGCATGTAACTGACACTGGGTACTTTGAACTCTTAAGTCCTTTCATAATTGTTACTTCTTTTGATTATTAAAAACACATGTAAGGTAGCGCAGATAATGTCACTGTTTAATACCTGAAGCAAATGAAGCTCAGAGAGCTTAAGTTACATGATTATTAGGTTTTCTTATTCCTGCTCTAAGCTTTTACCACCAGTCAAGAAAATAATGTTAGCTCAGTGACTAATATATAATAGCTACCAAGTGCATGCTATTAAAAATTAAAATTATAATGTGGTTCTTAAGATAATAGATTGATACGGTAATTAGGGCTGGGACACTTAAGATGGAGAGACTTTAACATGGGGTTAGAGCCTATTGCTATTCTTCATAAGAATATGTAAGAGGAAGAAAGGGAGATGCTTTTGTTTTGTTGGCTTCCTGGAGAAAGGATGTGTGAGAGAAAAGTAGAGCTCTGCCCCTCAATGCTTATTAGCGCTGTGGGAGTAAAATGAAATATAAAACCACAGTTCTTATTTTATTTTGTTTATTTATATTAATTGTTTTTGACAGAGAGAGAGAGGAGAGAGATACAGAGAGAGAACTGAACTGGGGGAACTCCCCAGTTCAGCACATGGGTCCGCACGGGCCAGAGCCGGGATTCGATCCTCAGTCCCCGGCACTGCAAAGTGAGCGCTTAACCCACTGAGCCATCCCGGCTTCCCCTAAAAACCACAGTTCTTAAGGAACGTAAAATCTTAAGTTTTTTTATGGTTTTATTTCAAAGGAAAAATTCGACTTTTTAAGGCAGTGTTTTTTGGGGGGAGCAGTCCCCAGCTTTCATGCATTCTTGAAAACAATGAGAAGTCAGCAGTCTGAAAACTGTTAGACAGCAGTATTACAGAACCCCTCATCAGGCCCATGCAGCCTGACAGAGCATTCAGTGACACTGGCACCCCTGACCACCCCTGTACTCTGTACCCTTCTCATCCCCTTTAGAGGAAGCACAAGCTCTGGCTGAGGCACAAGACTGTAGTCTCATCCTAGATCAAATCTAGGCCTGTGAGGGGAAGCTGGGATGGCTCAGTGGGTTAGGCGCTCACTTTGCAGCGCCAGGGACTGAGGATCGAATCCCGGCCCCGGCCCGTGGGGAACCATATGCTGAACTGGGAGCTCCCCTGGTTCAGTTCTCTGTCAATCTCTGTATCTCTCTCTCTCTCTCTCTCTCTCCCCCCCTCTCTGTCAAAAATAAATAAATAAATAAATAAAATTAAAAAATCTAGGCCTGTGCCTTTCCTTCCCAGGGCCTGCTCCCTTTCCTCGACCCTCTGTGGGGGCTGTGGCAGGAAGATCACTAGCTTAAACCTCACTCCACACTTGCACTAGGTGGCTGGGACACAGATGTAAGTGGGGAGTCTGTCTTTATCACACTGGAGCATGAGCTGAGTAGGATGCCTGCCCACTGTCTCCACTAACAAGCATGTGGCCATCTCCTGCCTATAGTTTGCCGCTCCTCACACTTCCTACCTGCTCCCCTGATGGAAGCTGGTGAGGTGAGGTGAGGTGAGGAGGTAGCAAGGAATACCTACATGCCCTGTATCCCTGAGCAAGGTGCAGCTTTTACTTCTGCTGCCTTCCAGCATTCTGCTCCTCTGCTCTGGTTCACAGATAACCCTGCTCACACACATACTTCCCTCCCAGTCCCTGCAGCAGAAGCCCAGCCCTTTACCCCAACCAAAGTGCCGACTGTACTAAAAATGAATGTAAGAGGCTGACTGTATTACATTTTTAAAAGGCAAAGATTTTTCTAAGTGGAAGAAACTATGTTAACTTTGTACATTGGTGGAAATTCTTTTCTGGCTTAGAATTTTGCCTTCTTGGTAGGAATTTCCCTCCCACCTAGCACCCACTCCCACAGACACAGATTAGGTTTTTGTTTTGTTTTTTTAAAAGATTTATTTATTGATTTTGACAGAGAGAGAGAGATACAGAGTCAGAGACAGAGAGAAGGGGGAGGGCCCAGAACAGTCTCCATAGTTGCACATCATTGGTTTTTCCACATAGTTTCATTCCACAGGTGGGCCTGGGGCTGCACAGGGCAGGAACTGGCCTGGGGTCTCGCCCCAGTAAGAACTGAACTGGGGCACTCCCCAGTTCAGCATATGGGTCCGCATGGGCCGGGGCCGGGATTCGATCCTTAGTCCCCGGGGCTGCAAAGTGAGCGCCTAACCCACTGAGCCATCCTGGCTTCCCCAGATTAGGTTTTATTTTTATGGATATGATAACCTTAGGTATAATGTTGCCCAGAAATGTATATCCTACATTGAAAGAGACCATCTTGGGGAAGCCGGGATGGCTCAGTGGGTTAAGCGCTCAGTTTGCAGCGCCGGGGACCAAGGATCGAATCCCAGCCCCGGCCCGTGCGGAACCATATGTTGAACTGGGAGCTCCCCCAGTTCAGTTCTCTCTCTGTCTCTGTATCTATCTCTTTCTCTCTCTCTGTCAAAAATAAAAAAAATATATAAATATTTTTAAAAAAGAAAGAGACCATCTTATGTTTAAGAATTGGAATTATAATTAAATCATGGTGGGGGAATATAAGTCTTTAGAAACAAGGGACTAGTTTCTAGGTGATAGTATGCTAAATAAAGTTTTGATTCTGTTGCATAAATGTACAGTAAAAAAAATAAAATTAAAAAAAAGCATTGTTCTAGACATTCCTAATAGAGGCCATCATTCTTCAGTACTGCACTTTCCAGTGCAAGACTGAAAATTGGTCTTAGTTTGAAAAGTAGCAAAGACTAGAACACGAAGACTGTGATAATTTCAACTTCTTTGCTGTTATTGCTTTAGTAGCTATATTAGTATTCTTGCTATAAGTTTAACCTATAGCTATTTTATTTAAAATAAAAATTACCTAACTCAGGAAATGGCAGGCCTATCCAGCATACCTATCCATAATGTTTATTTCTTTTAATGGTTTT
This sequence comes from Craseonycteris thonglongyai, assembly GCA_004027555.1. Taxonomy (NCBI): domain Eukaryota; kingdom Metazoa; phylum Chordata; class Mammalia; order Chiroptera; family Craseonycteridae; genus Craseonycteris; species Craseonycteris thonglongyai. The sequence goes on from PVKE010033556.1 coordinate 5,715, forward strand.
CAGGTAAATGTGTATTTAACTAAGTCTCATTCAACTCTACAGGGGGAATACACCTGAAACTAGAGGAACAGCTTATGTGGTCTATGAAGACATCTTTGATGCCAAGAATGCTTGTGATCACCTGTCGGGATTCAACGTTTGTAACAGATACCTTGTGGTCTTATATTATAATGCCAACAGGGTAAGTATAGCCATGGTTCTTATTGTGTGGGGAGCGCATGTAAGAATTAGTGCAGAACTGCACCGACAGGGGAGGTGAATACTCAGTTATTTTCTGGCTCGTGCTATTAATGAAATTTATTTGAGTATAGATTGGTAGTTACTGACTTTGGTGCTTACCTCATTTCCAGGCATTTCAGAAGATGGACACAAAGAAGAAGGAAGAACAGTTGAAGCTTCTCAAAGAGAAATATGGCATCAACACAGATCCACCAAAGTAAAAGTTTTTCTGCGTTTTCATTATGGACTGAATTTCGTGAATCCCCACTACCACTGCTGCCCTTTTGTTAGTTTTTAATTAATACCAAATATTGTGATTTCTTACTGGAGATTCAAAATAGCCTGCTTGAAACTTTGAGACACGTTAGACTGTATGGTTAGTAAACTTGTAGCTTTTTGTAAAAAATGTCAGTGTTTTCTATTGAACTTGACACTCCTATTTGATACCAGGGGGAAAAAAAACCCAGCAGCTGAGCCTTATTAAGAATTTGGTTGGGGGAAGCCAGGATGGCTCAGCAGGTTAAGCGCTCGCTTTACAGCCCCAGGGACAGAGGATCGAATCCCAGCCCCGGCCTATGTGGACCCATGTGCTGAACTGGGGTGTGTTTCCCATGCAGGAGGCCCCCAGTTTGGTTCTTGGCCCCTGGTTCAGGCCCTGGCTCAAGGGGACGTGCCTCCCATGCAGGAGGCCCCCCAGCCCAGTTCCCTTCCTGCGTGGCCCCTGCCTACCTGTGTGGAAAGAAATCATATTGAAACCTGATGACGTACAACTATGGAGACTGCTTTGGACTCTCCCCCTTCTCTCTGTCTCTGTCAAAAACAATAAAATAAATTTTTTTTTAAAAAAGAAGGGGGGGAAAGCCGGGACGGCTCAGCGGGTTGAGCGCTCGCTTTGAGGCCATGAGGACCGAGGATCGAATCCCGGCTCCGGCCCAGGCGGGACCCACGTGCTGAACTGGGGAGTTCCCACAGTTTGGTTCTCTAGCTGTCTCTGTCTCTGTCTCTCTCTCTATCTGTCAAAAAGTGAAATAGAAATAACTATGCACTGAAGACAAAAAGATAATTTCTCTCTATAAATGTGAAAAGATAAAAAAAAAAAAAATAAAAATAAAAAATAAAAAAGAAGGGAAGCTGGGATGGCTCAGTGGGTTAAGCGCTCACTTTGCAGCCCGGGGACCGAGGATCGTGTCCTGGCCCCGGCTTGTGTGGACCCACATGCTGAACTGGGGAGTGCCCCCAGTTGGTTCTCACCGGGGTGAGACCCCTGACCCAGTTTCTGCCCTGTGTAGCCCCGTGCCCACCTGTGGAATGAAACAATGTGGAAAAAAACCGATGATGTGCAACTGTGGAGACCGTTCTGGGCCCTCCCTCTTCTCTCTATCTCTGTATCTCTCTCTCTGTCAAAAACAATAAAAATAAAAATCTAAAAAATAAAAAGAATTTGGTGGGGGAAGCCGGGCTCAGGGGGTTAAGTGCTCGCTTTGCAGCCCTAGGAACCAACAATTGAATCCCGGCCCCAAACTGTGCAGACCCATATACTGAACTGTGGTGTGCTTCCCATGTGGGAGGCCGGCCCCAAGTTCGGCTCTCACCCCTAGGTTCCGTCCCTGGTTCAAGTGGGGCATGCCTCCCATGCAGGAGGCTCCCAGCCCAATTCCTGCCCTGCACAGCCCCTGCTGACTTGTGTAGAACAAAACCATGTTGAAAACTGATGACATATAGCTATGGAGACTGCTCTGGGCTCGCCCCCTTCTCTTCTGTCTCTGTCAAGAACAATAAAATAAATCTTAGAAAAAAATAATTTGGTGGTAGGTGAGAGTAGGGACCTTTTTGAATACTTTTTTAAGATTTATTGTTTTGACAGACGGAGAATGGGGAGGGCCCAGAGTGGGGGTGTTGGGGGGAGACACAGTGCAGGAACTGGGCCGGGGGTCTCCTGCCTGGGAGGCATGCCGCCTTGAGCTGGGGTCTGAACCGGGGGCCTCCCACATGAGAAGCTCGCCCCACTTTAGCATGGGGGCTCAGACCCCGGGGCTGCAAGGCGAGCACTTAACCCTCTGAGCCATCCCGGCATCCTCCCTTTTTGAATTCTTAATACCTCCAGTGTCCAGCCCAGTGCTTAGCCATCAAGGGAACTTGTTAGAGTATTATCATTATTGAATGTCTATTAATGAAATCTTTAGGGATGCCGGGATGGCTCAGCGGGTTGAGCACTAGTGTTGCAGCCCCAGGGTCTGAGTATCAAATCCCAGCCCTGGCCTGTGTAGACCCATATGCTGAACTGAATTCAGTTCTCACTGGGGTGAGCCTCCTATGTAGGAGGTTCCCGGTTCAGCTCCCACCCTGGTTGTGCTTCCCAGCTTCCCCTGTGGGAGGCCCCTGGCTGGTTCTAGCGCTGTGCAGCCCCACACCCACCTGTGGAATGAAAACCGTGTAGAAAACTAAAGACATGCAACTATGGATGCTACTCTGGGCCCTCCCCCTTCTCTCTTTCTCTCTGTCAAAAACAATAAAAATCTAAAAAAATAGAAAATAAATAGTAATGAAATTGTCAGAACAACTCAGCAGAGGTAGGTATCTCCATTTTGCACATAGGGAAACCAAAGTTCATTGTGTTGGTTGAATGAATAAAAGGCTTACATTTAAAATTGCTGTAACATCAATCACTTATTAACCACACCAGTACATTTAAATAATACTTTCATTACAGTTAACAAAACACCTTTGTCAGTGTGAGTGCCCTTGTCCTTAGAACAGAGGTCTTTACTAAAAATGGCCATTTGGATGACAGCGCATTGCTGGAAATTTGAGAGCAAGTTGCTTGGGTAGTGGTGTTGGTTGTCATGTGTCTAAGATTGTATTTATGTAGTCTTTCTATTTAGTTAATAAGTATCTGTATATTGTGGACCTTAGCTCATAGTATCTCTTTGCCATAAAGAAAATGCTTAGTCTTATAATCATGAGCTCTCATGGCATGGAAATAGTATGGTTATTACCACTTTAATCATAGCTTGGCAGCTTGGAGGAGGTGGCTGTAATTTTCTTTTTACAGTTTAAGCATGGGCCAAATGGAAAAAAATGGACTAATTGTTTTGTATATAACTAACCCAAAACCAACTTGAAGAGTACAAGGACTGAATCATTTAAATGGACAGAGAGTATCTATTCTAATTTTAAATGCATTTAGCTTTGAAATATATCTTTACTTTTTTTTAAAATAGGCTGTTTTATACTTTTGTGCTGTCTTAAAGCATTCTATGAAAATGAAGAAATAATTGTTTATTATGTCTGAGTGATTTTTGAAAGCACTGTAAGAGTAGAGAGAGTCATTTTTAAGGATAGAAAGAGTCATTTTTAAGAAAGTCAGGCAGATGACAAAGAAGCTATAGCTATAATTTATGCATGTTTTTGTGAATTCCTTATTTTTTTAATGCATGATGTACCTTTAGATATTTATAAACAAAATTTTTCTAAGATGTTTCTGTGAGGGGAAAACAAATTAGACTTACATTGTGGTTGGTTGGAGTGGTAGTCTGGCTTGCCTGTGGTATAATTGTTTTAAATTACAAGGGGAAATTCCTACTATTGACAATTATAGCTGGTCCATAATTAGATTAATACATCTGTTAGCTGAATTTCATGGCCTAAAATTAAAAATTCCCTCTAATTGTTTTGATAATTTTGTAGCCTGTCTCAGTTATTAAAATTTTAATTCAGTGGACAAATATTGAGCACCTACTCCATGCCAGGTCTGTGTGTGCTAAGATACTGAAGATATAGTTACAGTTGTTTTTCAATGCAAGGGATGATTGTGTACACGCGAATGCATGTGCATACACATTTATACCAGAGCTGCATTACATTCTTCTAGGTTAAATGTTGAGTTTCTAAGAAAGATTTTCTATGACTAGATAATGTATTGACCTAAAGTTTGAAAGTGACTGAAATGATATAGATGTCATCATTCTCCTGCTTAACAACTTTTTTTTTTTAATAAGTGGCTCTCGAAGGACAATGTCTAAACTTAACATTTTGATTCATAATTTTCTGTATCATCTTTTAAGAGCTCCAGTAAAGCAGGGCTTACAAAGTCTAGCATATCCTCTCCAGGTGCATTTTTCTTGTTTGTGTTGGTTCTCCTACTGGCTGCCTCCTTTTACCACTGAGGCTATATACTCTAGACTGAGATCTTTTCTGTGATTCCACATGGACATCTGCAATGGTCCTTGGTGCCATTTTTAGTTATCCTGTTGGTTGTCACAGCAGAAAACATGAGGTGTCTTTTGTACAGGCCAAGTTCTGAGAAATTATCGCAGACATTTGTGTCATCAAGGAAAGTGGGCAGCTAAGACATTCTGAAGGGAACACCCCAGAGAGGAATGAGTGCAGCAGCCCTTGGCTGGTCTCTTCCCACAGCAGAGGTGAGCACATGCTGGGCGATGAAAGGCAAGACAGCCCCTTTCTCATTCCATTCTCTGCATCTTAAAGCACTGCTTCTTAACTCCTCAGTCCTCAGCAAAGAACTACAGCCAGGGCTTCCTGGAGACTAAAGGGGTGAGTGAGTAGCCAAGATGACGTGACCCCATATCATGTATGACATGTGACCTGTGTCAGTAAGTCTATGAAGGAATCTAACAGTACCTTTTACCAGCCCCCCCCCACCCCCCAATCTTAACAATTTCAAGTCATCACTGATAGAACCCTGACTATGGCCAACAGCTTTTCTCACCCATGTCAGCTAAAAGAAAAGTCTCAGCCACACTGTCCCAGGCTCCTCTGATGAATACAAAGTCCACCAATGTGTGGGTTGATTCTAAAACCTAACTAGGAATTCCCATGATTTATAGTAACTGTCAATGAAATTAAGCAGCAGAAACAAGTTCCAAATCATACATCCTTAGAAGTAATTTCCCAATGAAAGTTAAAGCAAATCTAGAAAAAACTAAGCAGCAAACATGAAAACAAGCTCAGAATCACACTTTCTTTTCAAAAGTAACTTCCCAGTGTGAGTGAGTGTGTAGGTCCAAGGCCTACCATACCTTCATTTGTTCAGATGCACAGTGTTCTTTTCCATCTGGATGAGGAGACATGATTCCTTTAAGTCCAGACAGTGTGCAAGGTCACAAAGTGCTCAAACCCCACATTTGATTGCTAGGCTACAGGGATATGTTCCTTTAGTTATTCAGAGAGGAATTCTGAGCACGATAGGAGAGGCAAGTAATACCTACCTTATAGGGCTGCTTAAAGGATTGGTGGTAATTGTATTTAAAAATATATAGAACAAGTCTCAGCATGTAGAATACATTATCACTATTATATTTATTATTGCTCTTCTGGCTACTTGGAAGGTTCCCTTCTACTCATTCCCAAGAACAACTGGTTCTTAAAGCACTTCCTACCTGCAATAAGATGGACAGGAGTCTCTCAAGCACAGAGCCTTTATTTTACATGTTATTACCAAAGAGGACATTGTGTAAGTCATCAGCCAACAATTTCCAAGAGAGAAAGTGACAGCAAAGGTAACTGGCTCAAGTCCCTCTGTGTACACTGTGTACATTTCATGTCTGAGCACCTTGTGTGTCTGGCTTAAGGGAAGGTAAGGCAGTGTAGATTGTGCGAACAAGAAATCTGTGTTCTGTGATTAGAAATGGCTACTGTGTGTGTCACACAAAATGCACAGCCTGAAATGTTATGTCCTCAAGCAAAGATGGGTGTGAACAATGACAAACACATACAGAGCAACTTGGGCAGAGAGAGTGGATAATGCTGTGGGGCAGTGAGGTTAGGGCACTGATCACGAGCCCCCAGCAGGAGGAGCTGTCCCAGTGGCAGAGCGGGCTAGGAGGGTGAGCAGCAGCCATCTCCAGCCACCTGGAGTTCTTTCCTGCCTTCACTCTAAGTTGAGCAGCTCCACGTCAAAGATGAGGGTGGCATTGGGAGGGATGACACCGGGGTGGCCCGTGGCTCCATACGCCACATCAGGGGTGCAGGTCAGCTTCGCCCTCTGCCCCAAGCTCATCTAGCAGGGATGGGGGCAGATGGGGAGAGGAGAAAGAGGACCCAGCTTGATTTAAAAGAAAAAAGTAAGGTAACTATGGCATTTTCCCAAACCATCCTCATGGTAACTCTGAAGATCTGAATTTTTTTATACATGGCACATTGTTCTGCTAAGAGTCCTAACACATGCAGATTCTGCCTCAGAAGAGCAGAAATTTGACTATGGACAGTAACTTCCACAAAGTAGTCTCAAATTCCTTCAGTCAAAAAACATTACTGGTTATTGTGTATGACCCAAACACTTCCATTTGTTCATAACTGTTCCTCACTCTCTCAAAGAAGCCTAAAAAGGTATATAAAGAGCATGTGTACATATACCAGGTAGTGACAGAAAGTTCATCAGAGAGGTTTAGAGATTAGAGGACAGAGCAAGGTGGAGACGGCTGAGGGAACCACCCTAAGGGAGCGTCATAAGACTTCATAGACCAAGGAAGAGCTTGAACCAGGACTCATCAGAGCAGTCATCCAGGAATGGCCTGGCCTAACTGAAACAATGGGTGAGATTTGAGAAAATCGGTTTTTAAATTTTGAATAACTGACTCAAAATTTGAATGAATCGGTTATTACTATTGTATCAATGTTAGTGTCCTGGTTTTGATCATTGTACTGTGATTATGTCAAATGTTAACATTTGGGGAAGCTGGATGAAGAGCATACGGGAGCTCTAGTATTTCTGCAATATTTTTGCAAATCTAAAATTTTTTTTAAGTTAAAAGGAAACACCCTTTTGCCTAACCTACAGCAACTCTTCTGCTGCCTCAGTCCTGGACAGCTGGTAGCTCACAGGCCTCCACAGCTAATTCTGAGCAAGCCCAGGAGGATGTGCTTGGGATGAGAACCCCCAGTGACAAAAAGGAGTCATGCTGGCAACAAAAGGGGTGAGGACACAAAACCAGGACTGAACTAGATGGCACTGCCATGCCCTGGCAGCAGAGACCAAGCCATAGTGGCCTGTAACAGGGTGGAGGGCAGAGTGCTCAGCCCAGACTCCCGAATCCTCAAATCCCCCTTAGCAAGGATCCTACCTGAGCTGCGCCCTCTTCAAAACCCTTGATGACTTCCTGTTTGCCAATTCTGAACTTGAAAGGTTTGTTTCTGTCCCTGGATGAATCGAATTTCTTCCCATTTTGGAGCATTCCTATGAAAGCAAAAAAAAAGTGGCAAAGAGCTGTGGTCATGAATCAACTCCCAATTCAATGTTCAAAATGTCAAATGGAATTTCTATTTTGCATCTAATTTACCCCATCCATCCTGTTGCCCAAACAAGAATCCTGGACTCTTCCCTCTGTCTTGCCCCACATAAGTCTATCAGCAAGTCCTACGTATCTTTGGACTCAACTGTTTTCTCTGTGTCTAGTACTACCACCCTGGGTCCTCACCAAGTCACCATCATGTCTCTTAGGGGTATCCAAGCTTTTGGCTTCCCTGGACCACACTGGAAGAATTGTCTTGGGCCACACATAAAATACACTAACACTAATGACAGCTAACGAGCTAAAAAAAAATTTTCAAAATGATTTAAGAAAGTTTACAAATTTGTGTTGGGCCACATGTGGCCCTTGGACTACAGGTTGGACAAGCTTGTCTTAGAACAACCTCTAACTGATCTTTTTGCTCCACTCTTACTCCTCCATTCCATTCCCCACACTGCACACAAAATGATTTTTTTTTTTTTTGACAGGAGGAGGAGGTCTCAGAGCAGTCTCCACAGTTGTATGTCGTTAGTTTTTGCTATAGTTTCATTCCACAGGTGGGCACGGGGCTGTGCAGGACAGGAACTGGGCCAGGGGCCTCCTGCATGGGAGGCACGCCCCTTCAAGCTAGGGTCACCTACATGGGAAGCACACCTGGAGCAGGAGCCAAACTGGGGACCTCCCACATGGGAAGCTCGCCCCAGCGAGAACCAAACTGGAGGCACACCCCAGTTCAGCATGTGGATCCGCATGGGCTGGGGCTGGGACTTGATCCTCAGAACCCAGAGCTGCAAGATGAGCACTCAACCCACGGAATCATCCTGGCATCCCCAGAATGATTTTTTAAACATACCTAATCATATTACTCCCTTGCTTAAAACACCTCAATAGCTCCCCATGGCAAAATCCAAATGCCTACATGGCTTCCAGGCACTTCAAGATGTGGCTGTTAACTGCCTGGTAACCCTTTCTCTGTTCCCTTCCTTCCCTTTCCCCCATGTCATACCTTTCTCAAATACCTCTTGCTCTGTAACTATTCTGGGGTTACTTCCTCATTCTGAAGATGTTTTCCCAGACATTTCCTCCTCAGGTTGAGTCCACCTGGTTTTCCCCAGGTTCCCCCAACATTAAGCTGACCAGACGTACCTTGTAAACAGGACAGAAAATAACTATACTATCCATTTCATACGGTACGTATGGTCAGCCTACTGACACTTTGAATTTAGCCCAGTGAGATTAGGCTGACCATACGTATTGTTTGAAATGAGACAGCACCGTTGTTTTCCATCCTATTTAAAACAGGACATCTGGTCAGCCTCCCCAACATGTAAAACCCAAAGGTCACAGTGAACAGTATAAGGTGACGCAGCCTGTTAGTGGTGGCCTCCAGACCCCATACAAGGGCTGTTTGAACCAAGAATACCCCAGATGCTGTCTTCAGTGGTTTGGAGCATCCCGCCTGGTCATCCCCGATGTACACATGTTGTCTCAGTCCAAGCCTAAGGCCTAAGAGCTGCTTTGCGATTTTCCTTATTGGTGACTGACTCAAAACAGACTTTCTCTAAATGATGTGGTTCTAAGACTTCTTCCTGCAGCTCTGGACCACAACAAAAGGCAATGGGGGACCAAAGAAAGATCTGCCCTGTAAGTCCAGAGACTAGATTCTGACTTCACTCTGGCACTGACTCATTGTGTGAAATCAAGCACTTACTTTCTCTAGAATTTGCCATGCTTAACAGGGGAGGTATGGACCAGCTTAGTGTGTGAGCATCTGATTACTCTTCTTAATTTCTACAATTTAAATGTACACAAGGAACAGTTTTATCACCTATTTTCTGGTTAGAATAAATTGGGCTCTTGCCCTGGATGCTAAATCAGGCAAAGGAGAAAACCCTGTGGCTACACAGATGAATACTAAGATCAGACCCAAACTCATACATACACACAGGTTGCTAAGACAATCAGATACACAGAGATACTCATGCATGCTCACAGGCACTCATGTACACACACTCAGAAGAAAACCCCTGATGCTCAAACAGAAGCTAAGAAAATATTTAGATACACAGATCTACATACATTCACACAGACACATACCTGGACAACTGTTATACATACACGGATATGCACACACATGAGTACACATGCACGTACTCCTTTTAAAGACTCTCCCAGTTTCTTCAGGTCCCATATGACGTAATCTACTTCATTTCATGTACGGTTATCTACTGCATGGTTCAGCCAAAACCATGCAGTCCAGAAACAACACCCACATTTGACTAAGGTGCCACTGTAATACAAAGGATAAAGGATGATATTTTTTTTATATTACTGTTGCTGGATCAACTTTAAGTCCATATGGGGAAAAGAAATGAACATTGACCCCTACTTCACCCACACACATAATCACTTCCAGATGAATCATAGACCTAAATATGGAAGATAAAATAATAAAGCTCTATAAGATACTAAACAAGATAGACAAAAGTTGGAACTGAACACAAAAAGTACTAACTATAAATGAAAATATTAATGTATAGGATTTAATGAAAATTAAGACCTTCTGTTCAAAATATGCCAATAAAAAAATAAAAGGCAAGACATAGCATGCAAGATATTTGAAATAGGCATAACCAACAAAACACTCATATCCAGAATACATAAAGAATATCTATAAATCAAAAGAGAAAGACAACCTCATTTTTTTTTAATGGACAGAATGTCCATTAAATTTTTTTTAATGGGCAGAATGTCCAATGGACATTTAAATGTCCATTAAAAAGCTATTCAACTTCGTTAGTCATCAGGGCAATGCAAGTCAAAACTGCAGTGATACACCAAGACTATTCAAAGCAATGCTATTCATGATGACCCAAAACTGTAAATATCTCAACTGTAGAAAGGATAAATTGTAGTATAGTCGTTTGATGAACTGTACAGGAATAAAAAAGAATGAACAACTTTGGATAAAGCTCACAGACACAGTATTAAGCGAAATAAGCCAAACACAAAAGAGTACGTACTCTATGATTCCATTTATATGACTTTCAAAAATAGGCAAAACCAAACCATGGGGGCAAAAGCCAGAGCCTGGTTACCTTTAGGGAGGTGTGATGAATGGAAGGAGGCAAGAGGGAGACCCATTGGAAATGTATACGTTAATCTGGCAGGTGGTTACATAAGTGTGATCACTTTGAAAATGTCATGGAGCTATACATCCTAGATTTATGTTCTCTACTGTATTTGTATTTAATTCAAAAAGTTTACCAAAATGTCTCATATAGTCTTCTGCTGTGTTGGATAAGACAGAGCCACTCATGGCTGACGTTGTGTCTAAGTTATATTGGCTCTTCTTTGTATGTATTCTGGAAAATCTTTGCAAAATGATATTGTGGTTTTAGTAACTTCATAAGTACAGATCTGTCTGCAAAATGTAGAAGAGATAAATCAATTACACAGGTCAGAGGCCCCAGGAGACTCGGGGTAATTAGGCCACATCACCGGGAGATAAAACACAGCACCAGCCCACTGACGTCAGCGACTGGCAACATAGCAGTTGAGAAATACCCACACTGTCTGCCTAGAATGAACCTGGCACTTCACACTGGTCCAAACTGCTAAAAATGAACCCCATCTCAATATGTCCTAGGAACGAAACTGGCCTTGCTGTCTGCTAGGTGTTTGTCACCAGGTTTGCCACATTGGGAAGCAGTTCACAAGGGAGAGCAACACCCTCCCTCACCCCCCACCTTGAAACAAACACCTGCTTATGATCTTCCTGCTTCAGTCCTCAGGACCTCCACCTAGAATGTTCCTCAACCCACCTGGCCTCCCAGTACAGATCCTCCAAGAGGGATCAGCAGCTATGCAGGGCCCTCCTCCAGCTCCCAACAGCACTAAGACCCGCACTGCTGTCACCACACTCCCCACTGCACGAGAGCCTCTGGATGACTTGTCTGCCCACCCCAAGCGCCTACAGCTCCCCCAAAGCTAGGACCTCCTCCCTTTTCATCTTCGTGCTCCCAGGGCCCAGCACAGCATCTTGCGTACAGTACTGCACAATAACAGGAGGCTGAATTGAATAGTCTATTTCTAAACAGAAAAGAAGTTCTGAGAAAGTCACCCTCCTCTAATAATACTGTAGGATGAAAAGGGATTCTGTCTGGAGGGTCTGGTTTCTCAGAGCTGTACGAAGGGATTTCCATGTCCAGAACCTGAGAGGGCCAGGACTCCACCCTGCAACAGAGGGAAGAGGAATGGAGGGGCGTGGGTCAACGAGAGGCTGGCACCACGGAGGACTCTGGCTAGTGTAAGTGGGAAGGGGTTAACCCACAAGGCTGGCTGGCTGAAGTGGGGGATAGCTGTGTTCAAAGGAGACTTGGCTGCCTTGGGCGTTGAGCCTGATCCAGGGGAGCAGATATCTCTGGAGAGGAGTATCAGAGGAGAGACGTGCCTTGGGAGGGGCAGGTCTGTTGAGGGCTAAGGGAGAAGGCCTACCTGTGTAGTGCACCACACACGTCTGGCCCTTCTTGGGGAATGTCCTTCCTGCAAGGAAACATGAAGGCAGATGAACGAACAAGGTGTTAGAAGAATCGCCTGGGACATTCAGGTGTGATTGTGCCCGAGAGCTCTGGCCCACATTCCCCTCCATACCAGGGAGATGCCCATGGCCCTCGTTCTGGCTCTGTGCCTTGTATGAGCCAGATTAGTCACTTCAGCTCTCTGGCCTTGATTTGAACTTTATTCCTTTGCGTTCCTCAAATCTACTCTCTCCTGATTCTTTTCCATTCTTTGATGACTCCTTTTACTTTCCTTCATTCATTCTACAAACATTCACTGACAGCCTACAATGTGCCCGGAACACAGAGCAATGTATGAACTTGTGACGGAGTTAAGGAAATGGACAAATAATAGATTGTAATGTAGGGTGATAACTGTGA
>PVKE010033557.1:0-17866 GCA_004027555.1 Craseonycteris thonglongyai
TGAGCCATGGATTATTGAGCATGTTAATTTATTTTCATATACCTGGGGGATTATTATTGATTTACTTAATTTCATTATGATCAGAGAGTAGACTAATATTTCAGTCTTTTGAAATTTTTTGAGACTATTCTATCTTGGTGAACACTCTATGTACACTTGAAAAGAATGTCTGTTTTAGGGCATAGTGTTCTGGATATATGAATTAGGTCAAGGTGGTTGATAACCTTGTTCAAATCTTCTATATCCCCAATCCCCACTGATTTTTTGTTGTTGTTGTTCTATTAGTTACTGACAGTGAGTATTGAATCTCCAAATATATTTGAAAGGTGTCTATTTTTCTCTTTAACTATATCAGTTTTGTATCATTCACTTAGAAACTCTGTTATTGGGTATATATGCATTTAGGATTCTTATTTTTTCCTGATTAAGTGGTATTTCTCACAATGAAATGACCCTTTATAGCTCTGCTAATACGTACTTTGAAATATATCTTGCTTGATACTACTACAGCCACATCAACTTCCTTTTGCTTATTGTTTGCATGGTGTATCTTTTCCTCAGTCTTTTAAACTTTAGCTTATATTTGTCTCTTGACTGCTCTTATCTTGACTATGGGTCCTTTAGTGAGTTTTGACAAATGTATTTACCCATGTAACTTACACCCCAGTCAAGATATAGAAGACTTATGTGACTCTAGGTACTCCCCTGGACAACCAGTGTTCTGGTTTCAGATTAGTTTTGCTCTTCACAATTTCATATAAATGAAACCATACAATATATATTCTTTTTGTGTTTTATTTCTTTTGTTCAGCATATCTGTTCAGGTCATCCATGTTGCATCAGTAATTTATTTTTTATTGATGAGAACTATTTTATTATCACAATTGAATTTATTACAATTTTTAATCAGTTCTATTTATAGGCATTTGGGTTGTTTCCAGTTATTGGCTAGTATGAACAAAGCTGGTTCTTATATGTCTTTTGTGAACATTTCTTTCGAATAAATAACTAGTAGTGAAATTACTGAGTCATAGAGTACCACCTCATTTTAAAATTCTGTAACTGTGTTTTTAAAAAATATATATAAATAATCGATGCTTACTTGATTTACATATTTAGTACTTTACTTTGATCATTATTGATTCTTGTACCCTATTCCACTCTTCTGAGTTTAGTTCCCTATCTAGTGACTTATATATGTCATTAGTGCTTTTAGCAATCATCTTTTAGTGATAAGCTTTTTATTTATTTTATATGTTAAAGGTTTTATTTTGCTCTCACTTTGAAGAATTCTTTCACTATGGAAAATACCAAACATACAAAGTAGAAAGAGTAACATGATATGCCTTAAAGTACCCTCTTCATATTTCAAAATGATTCGTTTGTCACTTATCTTATTTATCTGTACTCCCACAACTTTTTACACTCTCACATGACAGTTTTGAAGCAGATCCCAGATATTATCTTATCTGTAAATATTTGTACATGTATCTCTAAAGTAATATCCACAATAACATTTTACTCCTAAGAAAAATTAAAAATAATTCCTCAATATTATCAAACATCTTGTGAATGTTTAGGTTTGCCCAATTGGATCAAAACTATTTTTTATGTATTTGGAATGGAAATCCAAGTAAGTTTCATGCATTGTGTTTAGTTGATATTTGTCTGAAATCTATTTAATCTATGTGCTCCTTTCCATCTGTTTTCTCTATTGCATTGTATTTGTTGAAAAGACCAGGTTTTTGTACAGTAGACTATCATTCTTATTTTTACTGGTTATATCCTCCATGAGGTTGTTTAAACGTGAATCTCTGACCGCAGCATTTTCTGTACTTTGATAGTTAGGTCTGTAGCCTTTATCAGATTCAGGCCAATTTGAGGGAGGTGTGGGAAGTAGGATAAATGAATGGGTAGTTTTGTGTAGTTCCCTCAGGGACACAGCATGTGTGATTGTGTCTCTTTTTGTGACATATGCAGCCTTTTTTGGCTAGATCTTTAAGTAGGGGGTCATTCTTATTCTAGTTATGTTAGTTTAACTGCATATAGAACTGTAGATTGTCCCAAAATTTTTTCTCAGCATTTGGATGATTATATCTTCTGGTACTTTATTCATTTTAAACGTATTTTCTGTTTGTCTACCTTTATTTCTTCTGTTTGTTTCTCTCTTGCCTATTTTTGCCTTATTGTAAATTGTTTGACTTTTTCAAAACATAGTTTTAACATATCATATGACATTTAATAGCTCTCTCTTTGCTTTATTTTTTTAGTCATTACTCTCATGATCACCAAATAGCCTTACCTTTTCATGGTTTTCTTAGAGTTAGCACTACGCTACTTTATGTAAAATGTAGAAACCTTACAACTGTATAGGTCCATGCACCAAATGTATTGCCAGTGACATAGTCATTTCAGGGGTCAGTGTGGAGGAGAGGATGGGTGTGGTTGTGCACTTCTGCTCAGGTAATGCCACATACAGATTCCTTGTCTTGTCTTTTTTATTTTTAAGTGTTAATGAGGGTACAGTCTTCTGTCATTTGTGCCTTGGATTATATTTTTTCTGAAATTTTAATTTTATTCACTAAGGGAAAAGACATCTCATAGCCAATATCTGCATGTCTGATCCAGCCTGGTAATTAAGAGCAGGCAAGAACGTGGTTGGTTCAGGGCATCTGTTCTTCTTTTTGTAAAAACAACTAAAATACCACTTACTTCCTGAAAGATCAGTTTCATCATTTTCATGCAGCAAATAGCATGAAAATTTAAAGTTGAATAATACATAGTCCCTGACTTTGAAGAGTTTAAAGTCTAGATGGAATGCCATACATATATATCACCAGCTATGTGATTTAAAAGTGAAAAACCTCATTTTATTCTAGGGCAGAAGTTAGAACTTGAACCAGTTAGTAACAAGAACTGGCGCTGGATTACCTTTTGCATCCCAATAGGAACACTGGATATTAGAACACTTAGAAGTACCCCAGTTGCTGCTATTTAATTGGAAAAGGAAATATCGTTGTATAACTATAATTTTTTTTAATATTCAATTTTTAACTTTACATTATTGATTTGTGCTGTTAGATCTGCTTTGAAATGATGGTCAGCAAATTTACAGTAAAGAAACTGTTTATGTAATTGTTTTTGTCTTATCTCTTTTCCTTTCAATATTTTCGACAGGACTCAGTAACCTAGCAGCCTCCTACTTGAATCCCGTAAAATCCTTTGTGCCACAGATGCCGAAGCTACTGAAGTCTCTCTTCCCTGTCCGTGATGAAAAAAGAGGCAAACAGCCATCTCCCTTTGCACATCAGGTAAAAGCATCAAAACGCAACCATGAACATTTTTGTAATAGATTGCAGCAAAATAGTGCTCTTCATTGCACTAAAACTGGGGTTGGGTGGCATAACAACATGGCAGGGAGGGGTTAGCGCTGGGCTTTTAGACCTGGTAAAAGCTTCTGATGATTTCTCTTCCACTCCTTCAGAAATAACTGTTCTGCTTAAACTTATTGACACTCTTCATCCTTCTTGCTTTTAAAAAATGTCAAGTACGCTACTAATGTGATTTATGGTAACATCACTTAGAGCAACAATAGTAAAATTTATGAAGTGCACTTAGTGTTTGTGTATTGCCAAACAGAAAATGTATTTCTATTTTTAATTCTTGATTTCATTTTTTATTTCAAACAATTTCTTATCATCACTGTCCTTTCCTCTCAACCTCTTTTTCCTGTACTGTTGTTTACCTGTTCTTTCTCTTACAATATTAAAAGTGATCATTTGTCTTATTTTCCCATTTTCTTAAAACTCTAACCCAGGCTGAGAATAAGTTTTAGAGAAAATGTTAAAGGGTTTTCCAGATAATCAGGAAACTGTTCCTGGGAGATGGTGAATGTGGAGCCTATTGGAAATGCAATTTCTAGACTTATATAGGTGTGAATTCAGCAGAAAATGATAAATGAGGATTTATTTATACTCATTCAAAAACACATACAGTGCAAGTTCAGTTGTTGAAATAGGTCTTTTGACATAGATGAGTTATAGAAATGCAGGTGAGTCCTTGTCTAAGACCTTAACTATTTAAAAGCATTTTCTAAGTTTATGAATGCAAATGCAAGGGTGATGGTTTTAGTTTTGTAAGGCTGCTTTGCACATATATAATTTTTACAATCTAGTATTATATAAGGATACATGCACACATATTGGATGAAAACACTGAGATTTTGGAAATGTTTAAACCAGAGATATTCAACCTTTTGGCTTCCTTGGGCCACACAAAATACATTAACACTAACAATAGCTGATGAGCTTAAAAAAAAAAAAGTCTCAAATCTCATAATGTTTTTTTGTTTTTTTTTTAAGATTTATTTTTATTGTTTTTTGACAGAGAGACAGAGAGAAGGGGAAGGGCCCAGAGCAGTCTCCATAGTTGCACATCATTGGCTTTTCCACATGGTTTCATTCCACAGGTGGGAGCGGGGCTGCACAGAGCAGGAACTGGGCCGGGGTCTCACCCTAGTGAGAACCAAACTGGGGCCACTCCCAGTTCAGCATATGGGTTCGTACAGGCCAGAGCTGGAATTCGATCCTTGGTCCCTGGGGCTGCAAAACGAGCACTTAACCCACTGAACCATCCCAACTTGCCCTCATAATGTTTTAAGAATGTGTGTTGCGCTGCATTTAAATCCATCCTGGGCCACATGCAGCCTAGGATGGCTTTGAGTGCAGCCCAACACAAATCATAAACTTTTTAAAAACATTATGAGATTTTTTTTTTTTTTTTTTAGCTCACCAGCTATCATTAGTGTTAGTGCATTTATTCATGGTCCATGACAATTCTTTTTCCAATGTGGGCTCGGGAAGCCAAAAGGTTGGACAGCACTGGTTAAACTAAATGTAGGCATATAATGTGTGCTCAAAACTTACCAAAATGAATCTGTAACCATGAGAACTAAAAGAAATAGTAAGTCTTACACTTGGCTGGGGTTAGGGTAGGCAAAAATGATTTTTCCAAGGTTTCGCTATACATTATTCTGTTTTAAACTTTCCACATTGTTATTTTGCAAAGTATGATTCATGGGCAGTGCCAGAATTTCCAGGGTAAGTTTTTAAAAAGGTACCTTAAAACAAATATACAACCTGATTTCATAATCCATACCCCACCTGGGACACCTTATAAGTTGCATTTATGAGCAACCGAGGTGATTCTTACTCACATTAAAGTTTGATAACCATCATTTTTCAATTGCTGTTTGGTGAAGACAGTTATATACGTTAAAGGAAATTGGAATGGCATTAGAAGTCATTGAATCAGCCTTAGTATAGTTATAATTATTTTTTAAAGCTTCTCTGAGTTTTTGATGTAGCAAGTCAAATCACCTGCTACAATAAGAAATTATTTTTACTGTTTTGACGTAAGTGATTGTTTCTTGTGGAAGAGCAATAATGTGTTAGAAACAGATCTAGCGATTGGAGGATAACTGTAATTTATTCAATTTAAGGAAAGTAATTTTGAAATATTTTGAAGCTATCTTAAAGTAGTATTTGCTAATTCAGTTCACTTTCTTTTTTAGCATATATGAGGTAAATATTGGGGAAAATGTTTTATATTTTATAAGTAAATAAAAAGATAAATCCAAAACTGGACTAACAAAGATGCCCAATAGTGGAGCTAAAATGTTACAACTGGTCTGTGAAACTCTACTGAAGGAATTTTTCTTAAGGTTGCTAGGGAGCTACATCTTGCCTACATTGTCTCTGTCCTCATCTGACTTGACCTTCCAGCAACATCATGCTTGTAACACTTTGATCTCTAGGTTTTATTTGCTACAACATTTGCCAGCTTCCCTTCTAACTGCTCATTCTTTCTTATTTGCCTTTTCTGGGACCATTTAGTCAATCAAGGCGCTAATATTCAGGTGCCCGAGAGCTCTTGTCTTGGGCCCTCTTTTTGTGCTTTTAAAGATTTACTTTTTTATTGTTTTTTGACAGAGAGACAGAGAGAAGGGGGAGGGCCCAAAGCAGTCTCCATAGTTGAGCATTAGTTTTCCATATACGGTAGTTTCACTCCACCGGGCTGTGCAGGGCAGGAACTGGGCCGGAAGCCTCCTGCATAAGCCTCAATAAGAACTGAACTGGGGGCACACCCCAGCTCAGCATGTGGGTCCTCCTGGACCCGAGCCGGGATTTGATCCTTGGTCTCCAGGGCTGCAAAGTGAGCGCTTAACCCGCTGAGCCATCCCGGCTTCCCTCTTTTTCTGCTTTTAAATTTAATTTTTTCCTTGGGCAATGTGGTTCCACAGATTTAGCTATTTATACACGACAATGCTCACATTTTCATCTCTGCCCAGACTTTACACCTGAGCCCTGACTCTGTGGATGTAACTGCCTATTTACCTTCTCCACTTACATATCAGTTAGGCATTCATGTTTTACAAGTTCAAAGCATTACTATTTGCATCAGCTCACAAGTCTGTTTATTTCCAACATTCAAAATACTTACAAAAATACATGCCCATCTCAGTATATAGCACAAACATCCACCTAGCTGCTTACACCTTACAAATTGTCCATCAGTAAAATTGTACAGGCACCAACCACTTCCATTCCAGTGACTTCTGACCATCTCCATTTCTTGTCACTTATCCATGCCACCATCATCTCTTAACTGTTGCATCAGCCTCCCAGTTGTTCTGACGTGTATTTGACTCACGACAGTGTGCCATTCAACAAAGTAACCAGAGTGATCTAAAGCCTTACATTCTTAGTCCATGGCTTGAAACCTTCTACTACGTCTTACTGAAACTGAATAAAATCTAAATTTCTTACTGTGGCTAACAGTATCCTATGTGATCTGATCGCCTGATCTTTACTCTTTATTCCCTTTATTCTCCTCTTTGTTCACCATACTAAGCCATATTAACCAGTTGTTTTGTTTTGTTTGTTTTTTAAAGCTCAGTAACATGTGACACTCCTTTTAGTCTCAAGAGTTTTTGTACTTGTCTTTTCTTCCACTTGGACTGCTGTTTCCCAAGTCCTTGCATAGCTATTGGGTCTCTATAGAGAGGTTCACTACTTCAGTGGCCATAAAAGGCCACTCTTAGGAAGTATGTCTAAGTTTAGAATGGCTTTGACCAACCTAACTAAAACAAGAGCCTCCCCCATACACAGTAACTGTGTTACTGTCTTTAATTTTTTCCTTGGGAGTTAGTGTTCTGTCTGTATGTTTATTGATTGTCTCCACTCTAGAATAATCCTTGAGGGCAGGGGCATAGACAATAACAAAGTGTCTATCAGTTGACTGACTATGACATATAAACAGATTATAACATTAGATAGTTTGTATGTACCAAGTGTCATACAGTGGTATAAAGGACTATGTTTATAGTTTAGTGGTGAGAGAATCACATCTGAGTGGGGGATTTGAGATATCAAGACATACCGTATTTTCCGGCGTATAAGACGACCGGGCGTATAAGACGACCCCCTAATTTTACAGTTAAAACGTAGGTTTAGGCCTATATTCGCTCCGAGGCTGTAGTCTTATACAACGAATATAGGCCTAAACCTACGTTTTAACTGTAAAATTAGAGGGTCGTCTTATATGCCCGGTCGTCTTATACGCCGGAAAATACGGTATTCATGAACTTTCTCTCCTAGATTGATTGATGGAGTTTAGATTAAAGAACCATTCCTAAATGAGGGGAAAACTAGCGTATATTATCATTTTGGATTTAGTTGATCAAAGATGCTTGGGTTCATCTAATTTTTACTGACTATTTCTGCTAAAGCTGTAAGAGAAGTAAATTATAATCTTAAATGAAAATATCAATATAGAGGTTCTATTACTTGGACCACTTTAAATATGCTTTAAGTTGTTATAATACCACCTGAATGGTGTTTCATCCTTAGAAATGGAATACTTTAGTACCAGTGGAATTTCAAAACACAGCAACAATAACAATGTGATTTTGGCTACTTTAGTGTTGCCACAGTTTTTTATTCTAATGGCATCTCATTCACTTGGTAATAAGATTTGATGCTTAAAAGTTGAGGCTCTCACTTTTTTTTTGATAATCTATACTATCTCTCTTTGTGGAACCTCCAGGTCTTCAAGGAAAACAGTCCACTTATTTCCAGCTAGTCTGTGCCTCAGTTTTCTCTGCTATTACTCAGGAGTTAAGGGGAGAGAAGGGGACGGGAGGAGGTAAGACCTCCTTTTAGGAGCCTTACCTTTTGGTCTTTTAGGCTTACTCCAGACCTTATGGCTATAGATTAGTCAACTATATATCATTTAATAAATGCTTCATCATTGCCAGGGGAACTCAGAAGTGATATGGTATCCCCTATGCTTGGAAACAGGGCGAATATTATCTTCCTTTCCTAAATAATGAACTTCTACCTAAGTAGCACACTTTATTATACTTTTTTAAAAGGCAAGTACATATTAGCTCTTTATGTTTCTAGTCAGTTAACATTATCCCCCCCTTTTTTAAATTTGTTTATACTCTTATCAATGAATTCTCTTTTATTACTATATTGCTTGAAGTGTAAAAATACTTAAATAAAAAACCATAGAGGCATTTCTAAAATTTTGCTGCTTGATTTTCTCATAACATTTCCAGGACATCACGATATTTTTTGAATAATTATTTTAAAAATACATGTCTCCTGGCTGTCACCTGAAAAATTTTAAAAAAAACATAATCTGTTTGCATCTGAGTCATAAAAAAAATATTGAACATTATAGGGTGGGAGAGAGAACCCTGTCATATGCAAATAGAGCTCTCTCCTCAAATCACAGAGTGACAGATCAACACATTTCAGCTCTACATATTTAGTACCGTAACTTCCATCTCTAGTCCACAGTTCTCTCTTTCTCTGAATCTTTCTTTCTCTTCCTCTTTCTCTGTCCCCTTCTCCCTCTCCCTCTCTACCAAAGAGATTTTTGTGGGAGACTTTGTTAGATACATGGAAATCTTCTATATCATCAATTCAGTTAGCCTAAGACAGAATTTATGCTGATGAACATTCTAGATCACGCTGTTCACTGCCTGGCTCTGCCATAGCTCTGTGTGAGGTATCTAATGGTACGACTTACCAGTAGCATAAAGAAATACATGAACACCCTGAACCTTGCTCTCTGTTTTTTATTTGCTGCTGGTGCCTTGTGAGTGTACTAATTTTAGTGGAGAATATAAATAATCATTAAATACGTAATCAATAATAGACTAAAAAAAGTATGGGTTCTAGAATAACATCCATGACAGCACCCAGAAAAATAGAAATCAGTGCATACACCTTAAAGGAATTTTAATCGGTTCTATAATATAGGAAAGGGTAAATATATTGATACTGCATAAGATTTAGGAACAATAAGTAGATAGCAACTTTGTTTAAGACTTATGATGTGAAACAGCACAAAAAAACTAGTAAAACCCCAAAATGGTTTGAGTATCAACAGAGACAGTACATAGTAACCAAAGAGACCATGTATAATAACGCACTCTTTTATTTCTACCCTGTCTGTGACTTTCTCTTTTCATCATTTTTAAAGTCATTTTTCTCTCCATTTCCTACCTAACTGTGGTGGAAAATATTCAGACTTACTCCTTTTTATAATTCTGTCCCAGTTTAATTTAGAGACATAGACTCTTTCACTGAAATAGTCAGAAGAAAGAAGAAACTGACACTAACCCTCCTAAACACTACCCCTCAGTCCTCTTTGGTGTAATTAGACTACATTTAGATTATTGCACTTGATTCTGGATATGTTACTACTAGAAATCCGTTGACCAATTGAAATTATTTCAGAGAATAACATCAGAAGTGATTTATGAGGAAAGATTAAAGGAGTTATTTATAGATTGACCAGACAATGACTGAGAGAGCTGACTGTGTAAGCATTCAAGGCAGATCAACACCAAAGGCGGAGGAGAATTGTTTAAGCCTGGTTCCACTAAAGCGGTGGCTTGAAAGGCATAGAGTGACAGAAATGAAATTAATGAAGGCAATGGTAACAACTGTGAATAAGTAAAATGATTTATAGATAGCAGGGTACCCTCTTAAGAAAAACAACATGGTATTTCTGTCACTTCTATTTTTGAAAAATAAGATTTTGAGAATATAAAAATAGTCCAGGTAAGAACTGAGGAATTGAATAGGTGCTGTTTTTACTATTCATTCCTCATATTTTTATTGTTAGCTTAGGTAGAAGAGAGACAGAAGTTGTATAATGAAGGAATGATTATTATCAAAAAAGTACTTTTAATCAAAGTGTCCTTGACATTTTCAAACAAGAATGTTCAGTTCTCTCCCTCATGTGGATGCAAACATACAAGCACGGTGGAACTCTAATGAAAAGATTAATGTTTATTAACTTGTTCTTTGGAATCAGCAGGTTCTCAGATCAAGATGCTATTTTATTTTTCTTTTGGCATTGTATTTTAGTATTTGAAAAGATTCATGGATCTTTTTGATTTTTTTAAAGTTTATTTTATTGTTTTGAGAGGAGGAGAAGGAGAGAGAGAGAAACAGAGAGAGAGAGAAGGGGGCAGGGCCCAGAGCAGTCTCCATAGTTGTACATAATTAGTTGTGACATAGTTTCATTCCACATAGGTGGATGTGGGACCACGTAGGGCAGGAACCAAACTGGGGGCCTCCCACATGGGAGGCAGGAACCCTCGCCACCATCCCAGTGGCCACCAGTTGTATGCTGCACAGTTCAGTATATGGGGTTTGCATGGGCAGGGCTGGGATTTGATCCCCCGTCCTTCTGGTTGCAAGGCAAGTGTTCAACCTGTTGAGCTATCCTGGCATCCCCTTCATGGATCTTTACTTGTAAGACAGAAGTTAACAGTTTATTCAGAAGATTTAAAACCAAAGATTCTATTAGTTTACAAAATCTTATATAGATTGATCATATTCATAAAGACTTATGTTTCACATTTTTATGGCAGCTTTTGCTTTTATTTGTAATCAATTTTTGTCTGAATCCCAGAAATGCAAAGACACTGCACTGGAGGGGGTGACAGCTGACAGAATTTCCGTCTTTGACCTTCTGATGTCAGTTTAGTAACTAATCTGGGAAATAATGAACTGCAATTAATGAAATCTGTACTCATATTCAAGTGTGTTTCTCAGACAGCACATAAAATAATTGAAAGAACTTCCTGCTCTCTAATTAGTTAGATTGAATTAATTTGGCATAATAGCTTTTTTCATGTATCATGAAGTTGATGTTCAGATGAAGCTAGTTAAGTACTTCAAACTTCAGGACTCCAAATGGCATCTCTGGTTCATCTAGACGAAGAGTTAATGCTCAGAGTCAGTCCACCATCAAAAGCACATTTCTAGCCCACCTTTGTTTCACTGCATGTCCCCTTTCAGTGTCCTGCACTTTGCTTAGGATATAGCCTTGTCACTGCAGGGAGAGTTTCTCCAGTTTCAACACAGCTTCCAGTTTCATCTACAGTGGAGATGAACAAAGCCTCAAGAGAGAGTAGTACCCTGCGCATCTCTAGAGCCAACTGAAAAGATGCTTGTATAGTTACTCCATCATTCATATCAGGGATCTTTCCATATGTAAAATGGGAAAAATCAAGACAGCTACTCATCCTTCTCTTGTGCAGGAACGTGCTCTTTCGGGCTACTTGTCCTTGGGCTCCCTTGATGAAATGAACCTCCTTATTATCCCTGTGCCTTGATTAACCCCTTGACCTATGAATTAAATGAAATCCTATGTGAGCAAAAAATACTATATATTTTTTAACTTAATATTTGTGGGTGCAATATCCAGTAGTGGATTCACATAACTTGTAAACTTTATTTTCAAACTGGGCACGTTTAGTAGCTATAAATTGCATGTACCCCAGATGCCCTTTGAATTTCATCAGTGACTTGTCTAAGGAGACATCTTCATCTAGAGTGTATAATTGTCCAAACTTATAATTCAAACTTAAACTTCCTACTTTTTGTATTCTGTTGTCTTTGCATACAGTTTTTATTACGCACAAAGTGAAGAAAATGTGATATAGCCAAGAAACATTTGCGAGGCATAGTTTTTGAAAATATCGGTATCTCTAACATTGCTCTTTTTGACCAGTACATATCTATTTTAGATTTTTGTACTTGTGACATTATGATACATAATGAAAGGTATGCTTTCATTTCATCACTTTTTACTGGAAGCCACTCCCTTGTCTTTTTTCAAGTTCTGGTTCTTTATCTTTTGATTTGTGTATCTATTTGTTTCTACGGTTATCATTTAAAAAAAAAAACCATATCACTTAGCACTTGTTTCAAAACACAGAAAATAAATAAGGAAATTTCAGCCTTAAATGATACATTATAGGAAATGGACATAATTGACATATATAGGACACTCCATTCTGCAACGCAGGACTGTACATTTTATTCTAGTGCACATGGAACATTTTCAAGGATAGACCATATCCTGGGACTTAAATCCAACCTCAGCAAATTTAAGAACATTCAAATCATACCAAGTGTATTCTCAGACCACAGAGCTTTGAAACTAGAGATCAACTGTAAGAGGAAAGCAGAAAAAATCAAATATACGTGGAGATTGAACAACATGCTATTTAAAAATGACTGGATCAAAGAAGAAATAAAAGAAGAGATTAGAAAATTTGTACAAACAAACGACAATGAAAACACGGTGTGCCAAAATTTCTGGGACACAGCGAAAGTAGTAATAAGAGGGAAATTTATATTATAGGCCTATCTCAAGGAACAAGAACTACAAGTAAACACCCTAACATTTCATCTCAAAACACAGAGGTATAGGATTTGCTCCTAGTCTTTGCAAAACTAAAGTATTTATCCCAACAATTGGGGTAAATGATTTTATATTTGGAATATTTTCTTATTCTTTTCAACTTTATTCTTCATCTCTTGAATCATAATCATCACTGCTTGATATAGAGATAGGTCTTGCACATTTACAAACATTATGTTAGATGGGGCTACATTCACTTGAATTCGAATCTTCTGTTGAATAGTCAGCTGAATGAATTTGTTGAATATCAGTCTTGCTATTTTCGTTTGACTTTCAGTGTCACTTTTGTACAAATTCAAAACAGATATCTTAAAGGGATTATTTCTACAGTTCACACTTTAACACTATATATATAATTATCTCTTGATAATATTTGCATTATAACTGCACTCAAAGCAAATGAAGTCTGTGCGTGTCTCAGAGGAGTTAATGTTTACAGTGGTTTAAGAAACACATGACATATCCAAGATGGCTTTGTATGTCAAGGGGTTAAGGGTTTGTCATCTTAACTAACTAAAATTAGAAGAAGGATCTAGCCTTGTTTTCTAGGCTTCAGTTTTTCTAAATTGTGTTCAGGTTCTTTAAATTTACTTGTTCTTGAGTTAACAATGGGAAGTTTGTTTAGGACTTCTGGCGTTGCAGACTTTCAATCATTGAGGTGCATAATACCCGTTCAGTTGTTCTAGGGATGAATTTGTAGGTACTCTGGGTAGAAGACTCATCTCTGTTTTAGTTTTCCAAAAGTATAACATTCCACTATCTATTTTTGCCCCAGAAATTCATGGATACTGTATTAATAGACTTAGAGATACTAAATTGACAGAGTTGTCTTCAGAATTGGGGTTAGTAGCTGATTTGAAAAATATTGAAAAGCAGTTGCCCAGTGGAGAAGTTGATTGAAGAGACGTCAGTCTCCCAGCCATTTTTTTTTAGAAATTGTCATTGTGTGCTTTTGTATAATTCTATAGATCAGGGCTTGGCCACCTTTTTTCGTAAAGGGCCAGATAGCATTATTTTAGGCTTTGTAGGCCACACAGGCTCTGTCAAAACAAGCCGTAGACAGTACTAGGCAAACAACTCTGGTTGTGTTCCAGTAAAACTTGATGTACCGTATAACCCTGAAATTTGGATTTCATATAATTTTTACATGTCACAAAGTATTCTTTTAATTTAAAAATGTAAGAACCATTCTTAGGTTATAGGACTTATCAAGCTGGTAACAATCTGGATTCAGACCCTATTTGCAGTTTTTAGATTAACAAATATTCTGTGTTTTAAGTAAACATCCTTTATTTTTCTTGGATACTTCAAAAACAAATAACCATTATTTTGGATGAAGTGAATATTACATCCTCTTTTTTAAAAATATAAATTATTTTTTCATATAAATATTTAAATAAGTTTAACAATTATCATGTAGAAGTTTAAAAAGTAAATAGCTAAATTCTAAACTTAAAGAACTACTTTTCCTGACAACTCTAGAAATATTGGTATTTATATTTTTATATGTAGTGCTTCTAATATGTATAGTGAAATTAAAAGTTTTGTTAGATGATCTTGCTTTCTTTTATCCACTGATAGAATAGTTTATTTTTTGGTAGAAGAAATGGACCTTTTAGTTGTTTTGTGTAATCAAAATTAAATAGTGATATCAGGTATTAGACCCTGAGTGCCATTTCTGAAGAACATGGAGACTGTGTTTGCTTCTGCTCTCACTGTATCTCCAGCTCCTGACATAGTCTTTAGAATTTAGAAGGTACCTGGTACATGTTTGCAAATGGTTACATTTAATAAAATCTAAGGTTCTCTGTTTGAAAGAAAACAGAATTAGTGTATCCTGAATGGCTTTGGGATTGATAAACACAAGTAGGAACTTTAGATTTTTTAGATCTGATATAATTGTTGGTTGTTTAAACGTGTGCTTATAATGAGCCAACTTAGAAATATCTTGGAGGACAACACAAGCATTCCAGTTATTAGGATAACCATGATACTGTGCAAATGTGCTGGGCCCTCACTGTGTGCCAGGGAGTTTACGTGCATCAGCTCAACAGCAGTGCTGACTTAGAACAGTGCTGTCCGATGGAAATAGAATGGGAGCCACATGTGTCATTTAAAACTTTCTAGTAGGCATCTTTAAAAAAGTAAAGTGAAAGAGGTCAAATTAATTTTAATAATGAAATTATGTAACCCAGTATGTTCGTAATATTGCCATTTCACCTGTAATCAGTTTTAAAAACTTACGGATATTTCCATCATTTTTTTGTGTATAGTACTTGAAATAGGTGTATATTTTACATTTTTAGCACATCTCAATTTGAATACTAAATTTTCATCAGAATACTTGATCTGATTTAAAGTTTATAAAGTTGAGAAAATAGATTCACATGCCCAAGCTGTTTCAAACACATTTAATGATACTTTAATTTTTAAATTTATATATTATTAAGTAAAATTTTAAAAATTTATGTATTATTTACTTCTCAGTCACACTGCATTCAAGTACGGTACTCAGTAGTTAGTTATATGTAGCTGGTAGCCACCATATTGGTTAGTGCCAAGTTAGAGGGTGATATTAGATACTGAATTAAATATTGAGGAAAATGAGACTCGGGTTGTTTAAACACCTTGTCTAAGGTTACAAAGCCTAGTGAGTGGCAGAATTGAGATTTATATTCAAGAAGCAAAATGATTAAAAGTAGCAAGTGATTATATTTGTGGGATGAATAAATCTATAAAGTATTTGAAGGAAGTACCTGTCAAACCATGGAAATACACTGAGTAGAAGCTATCCATATTTCCTTTTCTTGCATATGCCTTTCTGAAAAAATTATTCATGGACACTGGAGAATCACTGACAATTTTAAAGCAGAAGAGTGACATGGTCAGATTTGTATTTTAGAAAGCTCTTGCAATTTGGAGGGTGGATTTGAAAAGAATGAAACTGGAAGAATCGACTCAAGTACCGTATATGCAAAAACCTCATGAAGGATTGTCATATTGGTCAGAAAAATGAAGTGACCTTTCCATGCTTGACAAATTGATACTTTAATGTCATTGATTGCACATGGCAGGTAGGGTAACAGTGTCTCTGACGGGGATCAGCTGGTGTCCACCTGTCGCCCTCCCTGGGTGGCATTGCTTTAGAGAATTCATATGAACTGGATTACCACCTTGCAGATGTTCACCCACATAGGTGATCAGGTTTGCACAAAGCACTGATGGATCAATTCAAATGCTGTTACTCATTTAAAATAAGCAGTATAACTGCCAGATGGACAAAAGTGCCGTTATCATCACACCTAACACACTCTCCTCCAGCTCACCCTGGAAAGCTATTGTACAAATCCGAAGGGTGCTCTGTGCGCATGGGGACCGGTCATGGAAGGCATCCCACGGGAGCTGAGGCAGCTGTCTGTCTCTGGACCAGTGCTGGATGCTTCCTACCAGCTTCCTCCTGTGACTGTCCAGTCCCGTTCTTTCAGACTTACCGCCCTGCCTCTGATTAATATAAACTTCAACAAATATGTTTATATTGATTAGGGTATTGCTGAGTCTTGATCTTTAGGTAATTGTATGTGTCTGATTTTGTCCATTATTGATTACTTTTATCAGAATGTATTAGAAGGTTAGGAAGCATTTTGTTTGTATGCACTGTCCCTACTTGGTTTTGTTTCTTATATTTTTCTCACTTTAGCAGCATGAAAATCAAAGGTTGGCTACTGGTTATTTGTTGCAAAAGTAAATCTTACCTCTCTTGTTGTATATTCCTATGCTTGGATTTATGTGATTGTTCAGTTTTTAAAAAAGAAAAACTTAGAGGATCATATTAATTTAGGAACCATTAGGAAATGGCACTTAAGAATTTATCAAATTCAGGGTAAAGAGTGATTATTAGGATAGGTTTATTTTCAAACAAGAAAATAAAGTATCAGAAAATTCAGTGTTGCTTCAAATGATATCTCTTCTCTACCTACCTCTATGCCCAAGTTTCAGAATGTCTATTCTTTTCTGTGTAACTGCAGTTTGGCCTTCTTCATGTCACTTAAGTAATTCATTCATTCATTTATTTGTTTATTCAGAGAGGAATGAAACATAATCCTACCCTTCAGAGAGCTCGGTTTTGAGGAGCTCCCTTAGAGATACATAAACAGGATGACATTATAGATACTGTAATAATATGTATATGTCTTGGTGTGACAGACTGAAGGAGTGAGCATTTCTGCCTGCAGTTTCGGGAAGAGTAGATCATGCTTGAGCTGAGACTTAGATAAAAATGTATCCACCAGGTGGAACATGAGTCTCTAGGGGAAGGAACAGCGAGGGGAAGTTCTCTGGCAAAGCACTGCATTCAGGGAGTTCAGAGTGGGTTAGTGTAACAAGTGAGGAAAGGCTGCAGCCTTGTGGAGAGGTGAGGGTCTTTCCCATCATGCCAAGGAGTTAAAACTTTATTCTTTTAGGCAAAGCGGGCTGCAAAATAACCTCTTAGCCTAGTTACGAAATTCCGAACTAATTTTTTCTGTTTTCATTCACATGTCATATGAAAGCCAGAGTTAAAAAGTGACAAGATATGATATGAGAAGTGAGCATCATCTATCCCCTGAAATAACTTTTGAGCAATTCTTTTACCTGTGACCTGCTCACCTATTAAGTTGTTTTTTTGTTTGTTTTTTATTGGGGTGACATTGGTTGGTAACAATTAGATAGTTTCTGGATGTACAAGTCCACATCACATCACCTATGCATCGCATTATGTGCCCACCTCCCAGAATCAGCTCCCCCACCACCACCATATATCCGGTGCCCACTCCCACCTCCTCCCCACAACTCTCCTTCCCCTCTCTTCCCCCCACCCCAGGTAACCACCAAACATTGTGTGTGTTCATAATGCTGGTGCCCACTCCCACCTCCCCTCCTTCTCTCCCTTCCCCCTCCTCCCCTTCCCTCAGGCAATCACCCAGCTATTGAGTGTGTCCATAGGTCCCTGTGTCTTTATTACTTTCAATTTTATATTCCACCTATAAGTGAGGTCATATTTTTCCGGATTCTTTCATTCTGACTTATTTCG
>PVKE010033559.1:0-17865 GCA_004027555.1 Craseonycteris thonglongyai
TGTAGCCAAACCACCAGTGGGGTACAGACTTTGAGAAAAGTAGATTACATTGACTTCAGAATATAAATATAATCACCTCTAGATTTTTTTTTTAAGGTTTTTTTTCCTACTGTATTCTTTTTATTTATTTATTTTTTAATTGTTTTTGACAGAGAGAGAGGGAGAGAGGGAGAGAGGGAGAGAGGGAGAGGGAGAGGGAGAGAGGAGAGAGATACAGAGACAGGGAGAGAACTGAACTGGGGGAACTCCCCAGTTTAGCACATGGGTCCGCATCGGCTGGGGCTGGGACTTGATCCTCAGTCCCCAGCGCTGCAAAGTGAGCGCTCAACCCACTGAGCCATCCCAGCTTTCCTAGATTTTTAAAATGTAATTTAAATTCATTTTCATATGTTTACACTCTACTTATAAAAGATAAGTTGTTTTCCCAGATTTGAAAAACTTAGTTTCCATCTATCCTTGTATATTTTCTATTTTCAATACTGTTTTAACATAGCTCAGGGATTTGATTTTTAGAATAAAAAACTCTATAACATAGGCTGTGAGACCTGCTCCATAAGATTATGAGTTTAAGGATAATGGTCTGACATTTTCAACAATTCTTAGATATACTTCTATTCCTAGAGAAAGTTTGAGAAACACATATTATAAAATGCAGTACACAAAACAAAATTAACATTACCTGGCTATCTTGGAATGAGGCAGATTAATCTGGAAAGGCTTGCAGAAGGACATAGATTTGTAATTTTTCCTGAGAATTAAAAAACTTAAAAGTTTTATGATATGACAAAAGTCCAAAAGTAGGATCTTCTAGGCAACAGGTAAGGAGACATTTTAATGAAAGGTTACAATTTGGAAATATTGGCGTGTTATTTTGTTTTAATTGCTTCTCTACTTACAATATTTTGGTTTGGGAGGGATGGAATCTAGCTTTGATTTTGCAGAGACTTCCTGTGCCCAGCCTGTGAGATATACCCAGTTAGACAAGGAACCAGGAACTGTTTCTTCTACTACTGATGATAATGCTGATGGGTAAGTTTATACATATGAGGCAAGTTGATCAGCGAGGGTGGACTTGATATTTGTAAATGGTTCTCTCTTTCTCTCTCTCTCTCTAGTCATTTTTCATATCTCTATAGATTTTGCTCAGCTCAGGAAAGATACCTGCTTGAATTGGGAAAATGAGGCAAGAAAATGTATAAAATGACCTCAGGAGGCCTCAGAGAGCCTAGGATTCTTCTATCCTTCTAACTTTTATTCTTGGATTTTTTTCAAAAGACAGGTACTACAAATTGTTCCTTTTTATGTTTTCAGAGAGAAGATAGTAGTACCTCATATTCTAGAGACGTCAACCTCTCAGGAATATGGAGTAATTCCTGAGATAAAGGCATCTAAGCCAGGCCAGCCAGATCCTGCACCCTCTGAGAAGAAATTCAGTAGATCCTTTTTAAGTAAAAGAAAGAAGGAAGCTCGTAAGTATAGACATACTTTGACATCTGGCTCAAGTACACAATCCATGAAATTAGGGAATGAGAGAGGACAGGCTGAGAATTTTCAGACCAAGGTTTTAAATTATCCTGCTGAGTCTTCCTTCTTCCTTCTTCTTGCTTTGCTATCTAGAAAGAATCTCTTCCTCATTTCCTTACCCTATAACGTTTTATCATCCCAGAAGATAAGAAAGTGAAAAAAGCCCAAGGTGGACATGAATACAGACAGAAAGACCAACCAAAGAAAATGGTTCAGGGTCATTCTCAGATCATGGATCAACACAAAGGAGAAGAAAGTGGTTTTGGTGAGTTTAGCCATGGTTTGGAAAAACTACTTGGGCTTGAAAACTAGACATGGAAGTGGGAGGCAAGGGTTAGATTACAGGGGTGGCGAACCTTTTGGCGATTGAGTGCCAAAGTTTATGAAATAAGAGTATACTCGCTCGACTCGCGTGCCAACCCATCGAGTGAGATAGAGGTATCGATTATTTTTATGTCTATAAGAGCATAAACAATAATTTTTTTAATGGTATTCACAGCTCCGTGTGCCGAAATAATTGCTCCGCGTGCCACTTTGGGCACGCATGCCAAAGGTTCGCCACCCCTGGGTTAGAATATTAGGGAGAATTCTGCAAAGATTATAATTAATCTCTCACAGCACTTGTTAGAAGGTATGCTGCTGAGTAAATAAGAGAAAGATTTAATTCATTCAGTTATTTATTCATATAATCCAAAATTGTTGAGTTTCTACTATATACCAGGTCTTTTAGGAGGTGCTGAGTAAGTGCAGCAGAAATGAATATAAGCTTGCCACAAGGGAGATAGGCTTCTGAGGAGGCAGACAAGAATGCTCCAAGTTGGGAATAGACCTGGAAAAGTTTCCAAGAAAAGATACTGCTTGAGCCAGATCTTCCTGTAAGGAAGAGTGAGGCCTCTAAAATGATCCTGTTTTCTGGAATGAGTGATTGAGTGGCTGAAAAAACTATGATCTGAAATGGAGAATGTAATTTAGAAGAAAGAGCAAGTTTAAGATGATGAATTAAATTTTGGAAAAGTTAAGGGGTGTTTGGTGAGATTGAGAGCTCAAGAAAGAAGTCTAAGTTGGAAATACACTTGGGAGAGTCATCTGCATCAGTAGGAATGGGTGAAATTTTCCAAGAGGATGTGTAGAGTGAAAAGAGAAGAGCACTGAATAAAAAACCTTGGGGGACCATATGTTTAGGGTTGAGCAGAGGAAGAGTCGCCCAAGGAGAAAACAAAGAAGAACTAAGAGAAAATTCAGAAAGGTAGAAGAAAAACTAGGAGAGTATGGTATCACAGATGCCAGAGGAGAAAATAATTTTAAGAAAGGGAGTATTTAGCTTTGTCAAATGCTACTACAAGTAAGGTGACCAGATTTTAACATTGGTAAAGCGGCACACCATTGACTGGGGGGAGGGGGTTCTTGATTAAAAATTTGGTCTATCTCCCGCTGTTCCCTAGCTTGTCGTGCATTCTTTCCAAAAATCAGGACTTTTTTAAAACACCGCGGGACATGGGACAAATTGTTAAAAATTGGGACTGTCCCACCCAAAGCGGGACTTCTGGTCACCTTATACTACAGAGACACCAAAGAGGATAAAGAGTTGAAAATGCTTAATAGATATTACAATTAGGAAGTAACTAGGGTCTTGATTAGAGCAAGGGTGGCAGGTGGTTGAATGGCAGGGGTGGTAAGGGTGAATGGCAGGTTATAGTTGGTTGAAGAATAAATACTTTTTTCAATTAGATGTGAAACCTAGGAGGGAGAAAATGCTAAATAAAGGGTGGAGTAGGTGTAGAGTTGAGGGAATGTTTTTCTTTTCAGCATATGAGTCCGCAAGAGCCAGGGCCGGGATTTGATCCTCGGTCCTGGGATTCGATCCTCGGTCCCGGGATTCGATCCTTGGTCCCGGGATTCGATCCTCGGTCCCGGGATTCGATCCTCAGTCCCCGGGGCTGCAAAGTGAGCGCTTAACCCACTGAGCCATCCCAGCTTCCCCGGATGGTTTTAATATATGGTTTAGAGGTAACATTGTAAGAAGTTCATAATTGCATTTAGGGTAGGGAGAGAGGAGAGAGTATGTCCAAGATAATTGGTTTCTGGTTTGAGAAGTTACATGAAAGGAGGTAGGAAAAAGTGAAAGAAGAGCAAATTTGAGTGATAAGATCAAGCATTTGGGTTTGGCCCTATTAGGATTGAGGTCATTGTGAGACATCCAAATAGAGATGTTAAAGCAAAGTGACTGTAGGTATTGAGATCTCAGAACAGAGGTTTTTAGTATACTCTGTGTGTTCTCAGGTACAAAAATGAATTTCAAAGCTATGGGAATGGGAGAGCTTGCCTCAGGAGAAGGTGTAGCATGGAAAAGAAACACCCATGATTGGACTTTGGAACCCCAAATGTTTAGAGATTGAATGGAGAACAAGGAGAACCCAGTAAAGGAGACTGAGGAGGGAGCTGCCAGAAAATGGGGAGGGCGAACATGAGAATGAGGGATCACAGAATCCAAGAAACTAGTATTTCAAGAATGAGTGGGGGGAAGCCGGGATGGCTCAGTGGGGTAGGTGCTCACTTTGCAGCCCCAGGGACTGAGAATCGAATCCCGGCCCCGGCCGTGCTGACCCATATGCTGAACTGGGGAGTGCCCCCAGTTCAGTTCTCACTGGGGCAAGACCCTGGCCCAGTTCCTGCCCTGTGCAGCCCCAAGCCCACCTGTGGAATGAAACTATGTGGAAAAACCGATGATGTGCAACTATGGAGACTGTTCTGGGCCCTCCCCCTTCTCTCTGTCTCTGTCTCTGTATCTCTCTCTGTCAAAAACAATAAATCTTAAAAAAAAAAAAAAAAAAGAATGGTCTTGTAGGTGTTTTATGGTTTCAGGTCTTACATTTAAGTCCTTAAGCTGAGTATCAGAGTAATCAGAGGGATCACTGCATAAGTTATATAACTATCTTAATGATATAAGTTACTTAATTTTGAAGAACAAAGTACTGGTTGGGAATGCTGTATTATTCTGAAAAGACTAATAACCACTATGCTATACACCTGAAACTAATATAAAATAATATTAAATGTCAACTATAAACTGGAAAAAAAAATAGTTACAAAAAATAAAAAGAATGAGCAGGTTAGCTGAAATGCTCTTAACAGGTGTCTATAACATCAGTCTTCATTATTGAGCCACGTTGTGAGCCTCAAACATAGTTTTCAAACAAATCATCTCTTTCTATCTATGTTGTTTGAAAGAGAACTTTAAAAAACTATTTATTGCTATTATTGGAAATTTCAGCCCAAGCCATAAATATCTAATTCTATATCATTAGAATGATTTTTCCTCACTCATTGCCTCATGAATATTCATTATTACAACCAACCATTTATTTTATTTTTTTTAAATATATATATTTTTATTTATTTATTTTTGACAGAGAGAGAGAGAGAGAGAGAGAGAGATACAGAGACAGAGAGAGAACTGAACTGGGGGAGCTCCCAGTTCAGCATATGGGTCCGCATGGGCTGGGGCTGGGACTCAATCCCCGGTCCCCGGCGCTGCAAAGTGAGCGCTCAACCCACTGAGCCATCCCGGCTTGCCCCATTTATTTTATTAATCTGTATTTACCTTTTTGATCCCCAACTCCTTTTCCCATTCTTATTTTCTAGTCTTGCTAGGTCATTTCTTTTTTTTTTCTTTTTTCTTTTTTTTAAGATTTATTGGTTTTTGACAGAGACAGAAAGAGACAGAGACAGAGAGAAGGGGAAGGGCCCAGAGCAGTCTCCATAGTTGTACGTCATCAGATTTTGACATGGTTTCATTCCACACAGGTGGGTGGGGGCTGCATGGGGTGGTAACAGGGCCAGGGGCCTCCCACTTGGGAGGTACGCTCCCTTGAACCGGTGACTGAATAGGGGGGCAAGAACTGAACTGGGGGCCTCCTGCATGGGAAGCACACCCCAGTTCAGCATATGGGTCTGCACAGACCAGGGCTGGGATTCCATCCTTGGTCCCCATAGCTGCACAGCAAGTATTTACGTAACCTTCTGAGCCATCCCGGTTTCCCCTAGGTCATTTCTATAAACATCTAAAACTATCACTGGCAACTGTTCTTTCAGACTAATATATTATTCCTAACTAGTACTTTGTTCTTCAAAATTAAGTGATTGAGAAAGTGACCCATAATATGCTTTTCTGAGGAGTGATTTCAATGGGGTATTAGGTATTCCTTACGTTCAAACATTTAAGGTAAAATTTGACAGTAGGAGAGTGAACTTACTAGGGAAGCATGTTGTTTGTGGATATGTAGTACACCTATGTGCCTGATTATGTGATTTTTCTCAAGCAGCATTCAATTTTAATGAATAAAGGCACAGAGAAGGAAAAGTGGGTTCATTCAGGGTTGTGTTTTACTAGCTGAATAAGAGGAAAAACAGAGGGAAAGGGAGTTGAAGATGTCTGAAAGACAGTCTAAGGAATCAAATCTGAGTAAATACAGAGTAAAGAAAAGAGGTTGTCACTAAATTGAGGGGAAGGTAGTAGCTAGTGGATCAAGAGATCTAGATAAAACAAAAGTTGCTAGAGGTGTCTTTGATCAAATGAAGTGGAGGAGGGGGAATTTTTATCAGAGAACGATGTTTGGATAAGTGGTTCAAGGGAATGTGTGGTCCCTGCAGATGACTGGGTAGGGCACACAAGTGTAGCAGTAGATTACTGAAGTGAAATGGGTTATTGAGGTGGAATGGAGGAAAAGGTCAAGGAACTCAGAGAATTGGGTACTTTGTGAGTTACCCTTGTGGGAATAGTGATCATTTGGAATGAAGGAAAGAGAAAAGGCTGAATGAAATAGTAGAATCTTTTTCATTTTGTATTTTTTTTTTTTTTTGAGAAAAGGTGAGAGAAAGAAGCGGGAAGGGCTCAGAGCAGTCTCCATAGTTGCACATCATTATTTGTGACATAGTTTCACTCCACACAGGTGGATGAGGAGCTGTGTGAGGAATCAAACTAGGGGCCTCCTGCATGAGCGGTGAAAACCTTTGCCACTGAGCCATCCTGGCTATTACTAGGTTTGCCTTAGTTTAGCATATGGGGTTGCACAGGCCAGGGCTGGAAATTGAACCTCAGACCTCAGATTGCAGCTCAACTGCTGAGCTATCCTGGCATCCCCAAATGCTACCGTCTTTACAAGGGAGATAAGAACCCTTTACAAGGGTTCCATGCTGGGACCTCAAGGGAGGAAGGCTTTTGGTATTTTTTTTCAAAGATTTATCTTATTGTTTTTGAGAGAAGGTGTGTGTGTGTGTGTGTGTGTGTGTGTGTGTGAGAGAGAGAGAGAGAGAGAGAGAGAGAGAAGGTGGGAGGGCCCAGAGCAGTCTCCGTAGTTGTATATCATTAGTTGTGTCATAGTTTCATTCCACACAGGTAGATGTGGGGCAACACAGGATGGGAACTGAACTGGGAGTCTCTACATGGGAGGCAAGAACCTTTGCCACCATCCCAGCTGTTACACCACTTGTGCCACAGTCAAGCATATAGTTGGCATGGTTTTGGGGCCAGGATTTGATCCCTGGATCTCATGAAGGCAGGCACTCAACCTACTGAGCTATCCCAGCATCCCCAGGAAGGGTTTTTATAGGAAGTAGAATAGTAATGGTCTGGAGGTGGCAGTGCTGAGTAAGGGTAATGCTAACCCCGTTTTCTGGCTTAGGAGACATGGGATGTATGAGAAGGAACCAACTTCACTTAGAGGGCTGCAGGTGGTGATAGGGTTGAATAGAGGCAATGTCAGTGCATCACCAGGTTTCAAAAAGGAGACAGGTTCTGGGAAGTGGTTGAGGGTATGTGGACTTTTGTTGCTCTTGTCTGGAATTCCAAAGAACATAGTGGTAGGGAGAGAGGAAGAGGCTGTGTGAGACACTGGGTCAACTTAGAAAATGTGGGAATAGAGAATGGTGGGAATGAGAGTTTCGAAAGTAATGGATAAAAGAAATACATTGCTTTTCAGTACAGCCTGCAGTAAATAGTTGATTGAGAAATGGTGGACTTAGACCTTGTCTTTCGAAGGAGTAAACTCAGGGCTGTTGATCCAAAAGTCTGCATGCAACTTGGTAACTGGTAAATCAGTTGAGATTCAGATAGAAACTCTGGATGTTGTACACAAAAAAATGCTGGGTAGCCCTCCAAAAGAACTTCTAAGTGCTGACATGCTAGCAGAGAATGAGGCACTAGCCAAAAAGATACCAGTCAACCTTTGTAAGAACTGTCAATGGGAAAGCTGGGATGGCTCAGCGGGTAAAGCACTCTCTTTGAAGCCCCGAGGACTGAGGATCGAATCCCGGCCCCGGCCCATGCGAACCCACATGCTGAACTGGGGTGTGCCCCCAGTACAGTTCTTGCTGGGACCTATGTGGGAGGTTCCCGGCCCAGTTCCTGCCCTGCGCACCTCTGTGCCCACCTGTGGAGTGAAACTATATGGAAAACTAATGTCAACTATGGAGACTGCTCTGGGCCCTCCCCCTGCTCTCTGTCTCTCTCTGTCTCTGTTTCTCTCTGTCAAAAATCAATAAAATAAATCTTAAAAAAAAAAAAAAAGAACTGTCAATACAGGAAATATTCCTTTCTGCCCTGGACAGAGGAGAGATGATAACACGGTAGTAGAAAGATTGAAATATGAGACCTAGGTTGTAAATTCAGCTCTGCCACCAACTTAGACTGATCTTCAGTAAGTTAGTTATCTTTTCTGCGCCTTAGTATTCTCATTTATAAATCAAGGATTGGAATAGTTAATTTCTAAGGCTATGTGATTCTGGTGGGGGAGGTTATATTGATTTTAGTTGGATTAAAGAAGAAAGAGCATGTTTTTGAGTCTCTCATTTCAGTTTCTCTTCCTGTCATAGAGCAATGTCTAGTCTGGGTCCAGTGTTCTTTCCCAAATTGTGAGAAATGGAGGCAACTTCGTGGGAACATCGACCCCTCAGTCCTTCCAGATAATTGGTCCTGTGACCAGAATACAGGTAGAATGGAGTGGAAATATTTTTTTTCTGTTTTTTTTATTTATTATTATTTCCTCCTTTCTTTCCCTGTGTGTATCCTTTAGATTAAATATGTCATAGGTATAGTTTCAACTCCAGGGGCCCTTGTAGTGTTTGGGAGAGAGAAAGGAATATTCCTGTCATATCAAAATGAATCTGGGATAATGGGCTAGACCAGGGGTCTCCAAACTATGGCCTGCAGGCCGGATGTGGCCCACGAGGCCCTCTCATCCGGCCCGTGGAGACCTTTTTGTCTGAATAAAATAATATTAAATAAATAATTAAAAACAACATCTATGTTTTGATTCTTTTTTATTTGGACCTTAGTCGGCCCCCAAACTGCTGTTTGATAGTTAATGCGGCCCGCAGGCTGAAAAGTTTGGAGACCCCTGCACTAGAAGAAGATGCTCAAAGAGTATTGTGGGGGCTTGGGGGGGATGGAATCTAAAATATGTTTTGAGTGTATTTTGTCTTTTTTAGCATTGGTTTGACACTGTTAATCCTGATTAGATTGTTGGTATTGGATTGGTGGATAGGAAGGGATATTAGATATATGGAGAAAAACAGGTGAGAGAGATTAAGTGGCTTAGAATTCTAAAATGTTTGAAACTACTTGGAAGAGATTATGACAACCTAGTCCAGCCCATTTATTTTACAGATGAGAAAACAGTCTCAGAGAAATTACCATCATAATGCTTCATGGATGGAAGCAGGGTCAGGCAATGTGGGATGTAGGCAGAAGTTTGGAATCTCTTTCTATATCAGGGGTCCCAATCCTGGGCCACAGACTGGTACCAGTTGGTGGCCCATTAAGAACTGAGCCACACAGCAGGAGGTGAATGGTGGCAAGTGAGCAAAGCTTCATCTGTATTTATAGCTACTCCCCATCACTTGCACTACCACCTGAGCTCCGCCTCCTGTCATCAGCAGTGGCATTAGATTCTCATAGAAATGCAATTCTTATTGTGAACTGCACATGTATATCATCCCAATTCCCCATGGAAAAATTGTTTTCCATGAAACCAGTCTCTGGTGCCAAAAAGATTGGGGACCACAGCACTCCTACTTCTGGCTCTAGGCTGTATTTCCTCCATGGATCTTTGTTCTTCCTTCATGCCCATGTCCCAGGTGCTCTTTTGGTTCTACCTGTTGCATATACCAGTTTCTTCTTGGCCTATCCTCTGCCCTCATCTAGATTTTTTTTTTAAGAATTATTTTATTGTTTGAGAGAGAGAGAGAGAGAGAGAGAGAGAGAGAGAGAGAGAGAGAGAGAGAGAGAGAGAGAAGGGCTGAGGGCCCAGAGCAGTCTCCATAGCAGTCTCCATAGCTGTACATCATTAGTTGTGACATAGTTTCATTCCACACAGGGGATGTGGGATCATGCAGGGCGGGATCTGAACTGGCGTCTCCTACCTAGGAGGTGAGTACCTTTGCCTCCGAGACATCCTGGAGGTTACCAGCTGCGCTGCAGTTCAGCATATGGGTTTGCATGGGCCTGGGCTGGAAACCGAACCCTGGACCTCGCAATTTCGAGACAAGTGCTCAACCACTGAGCTATCCTGGCATCCCCATCATCTAGATTTTAACCTTATGAGGCTCTTTCCTTCTCTTCATTTCTTCTTTCTTTTGGCAGACTTGCAATATAATCGCTGTGATATCCCTGAGGAGAACTGGACAGGGCGTGAGAGTGATGTGGCCTATGCCTCCTACATCCCAGGATCCATCATCTGGGCCAAGCAGTATGGTTACCCCTGGTAGGGCACCATAGTATAGTCAGAACTTGAAGTGGTAGATTCAAGCAGAGAGGGAAGGAAATGGAAAGCATTTATAATGGAAACAGTATCTGCTTTAGAAAGAACATTGGGTAGGGGAAAAGATAAAGTACCAAGCTTGAAAGAGTCTTTGAAAGGACATGCTTTCTGGGTTTCACAGTGAAGGTGGTATCTCCCTGGAAAAAGGGGTCTGATAATTCTACCCTGAGTGGGTAGAAAGAGAAGGGTGGCTCTAAGGCATTTTTAAAGAAAATCATTGAGATATGAGAGCTATATAAAATAAAGAGAAAAGGAAGGAGAGGATGGATAGTTTCTTCTATGGAGATGTCCCTCATCAGAAGATTTTGTTCTCATGGTTGCTGGAAGGCCTAGAAGGAAGATATTTTTACTAGGAAGATACTGAGCTTCTTTGTACATTGATGGAAGTAACTTAAATCACTTGGTAGTGACCACTGGGGGAGATTGACCACATGCTCATGCATGTGTGTATCTTTGAGATCTGTTGTTTGCAAAACACTTTGCTTCTTTCTGTACATGTATATTGGTGAGTTTGCATTCTCTTCATCTAACCCCTTCCCTTCTGTCCCCTATTCCCTTCTTTCTCTAGGTGGCCAGGCATGGTAGAATCTGATCCTGACCTGGGGGAGTATTTTCTTTTTGCTTCTCATCTTGATTCTCTGCCGGTGAGTTTTTCTGGTTCAGGGTAGGTAAGTGCTCAGGCCAAAGTATGAACAAATCCATCCGAATGGATGTACAGAGTTAGAAAAATAGACACAGCCAGCAGACATGAATAGAAATAGACATTTAGCTAGAGTGATAAACTCAGAAATAAGTACTCACACATTGAAACAAACTTGTATCTAATTATTTATTACTAGGACATTTATGGTTTGATAAATATGTTTTGGTTAGGATTCTTGAGATCAAAATGGAGGAACAATGGAAGGAGGTGGGGTAGGTGTGTCGGGCTTAAGGGAACAGGTGAGGCTGAGGCCTACAACCTCCGTCCTTGTGACTCCTCAGTTTTTTCCCCTGCCTT
This sequence comes from Craseonycteris thonglongyai, assembly GCA_004027555.1. Classification (NCBI taxonomy): domain Eukaryota; kingdom Metazoa; phylum Chordata; class Mammalia; order Chiroptera; family Craseonycteridae; genus Craseonycteris; species Craseonycteris thonglongyai. Next base: position 11,341 of record PVKE010033559.1, read on the forward strand.
TTCTGGTTAGAGGGCCAAAGTAAGGAGGATGAGAGTCATAACAAAATTATTTTTAATTTCAGTGTAAGTATCATGTGACATTTTTTGGAGAAATAGCCTCTCGTGCTTGGGTCCCAGTCAACATGCTAAAGAACTTCCAGGAGCTGTCTCTGGAGCTTGCTGGAGTGGTGAGCAACCCTTGGCAGTCAATTGTGATACAGGGAACTTGAAAACTAAATCGTCCCTTTATTAAAACTGATTTTCTCCCAGGGGATACTTAAGTTGGGAGAAAGTCCCATGTCTGACCAAATATGAAAGGCTGAGGTTATTCATGAGGGACTTTTTTTTATACCGGGATTGTAGCAGGATAATAATTTTTCTTAGTTACCTTTCCTGCTTGCAGATGGGAGGCCTTCCTGAAGACTCTGGTTTTCTACAGTTTAGCCAAAGCACGTGTGGCAGAAATGAGCATACAGATTAACTCAGAGTGTTTCAGTATAGGCACTATTGACCTTTTGAACCATATGGTTATTGTAGAGGGCTGTCCTGTGCATTGCAAGATGTTTAGCAGCATCGCTGGGCTAGGCTGACCAGATGTACCATATTAAAGGAGACAGAAAACAATAGTACTGTCCCATTTTAAATGGTACGTATGCTCATCTTACTGACACCTTGAATTTAGCTCAGTGAGACTAGGCTGACCATATGTACCACTTGAAACAGGACAATACTTTGTTTTCTGTCCCATTTAAAATGGTATGTCTATTCAACCTGCTTTGGGCTGTAGTCAGCCTACTATAGGCATCTAGCCAGTAACAACCACTGCCCCAAATTGTGACAACCAAAAAGTTGTCTCTAGATGTTGCCAAATGTCTTCTGGGGAACAAAACTTACTATAGTTGAGAACCACTGTATTAATAGTTCTTCTCTCCAATCACTTTCGGTTCGACCAGCCTTATATAAAAGCAGAGGCCCAGCAGCTTAGGGGCCTTAGAAAATCAGGCAGTGAGTATTAAATTCAGCAGCTGGATCTAAGAAAAAACCTTATAAGAAGCTTAAAAGTGTAATCACCTGAACTCCTTTAAATTTGCCTTTTGAAATTTCCATGGGATTTAACTAAAATATTGGTTGAAAATATTTCTAGGAACTAATTGGTGAAAGGTTTGCTGATGGATAAGAGAAAACTGTGAGCTTAAAAGATTAATAAGAGTATTATATCAATACTAGGGACTGGAAATAAATGCAGTTAAAGATAATGTCTGGTGAGTAGCAGTATGATGGGCTCACTTCTCTAGTATTTATCATTGACTCTAATCCTCTGCCATTTCAGAAACAGTACAGGAACAAGGACTGCAGCCACAAACTGGGGGCAGCCCTGATAATGGCTCAAGAGGCAGAACAGATCAGTATTCAGGTGGGAGCATGTTTAGATCACATACCTGCTTAACTTTGAGGCTTGGGACCCAAAGCAAACCATGCGCTCCCTACTTCAGAAAACTGGTTTGCCCTTCCCCATTACACATAGTCTTAGAACTATGTAGTCTTTTCTTCGTGGCCAAATTTCCTTGATTCCTTAACTCATCCATTCTGTTCCCTACCCTTGGACAAATGGGATCTTCTCTCAGTGCAGAAAGAGACAGTTTGTGGTAGGGGGCATTATCCCTTCCTGTTTAACTTCAAGTCTCAGATGTATATGTCCTAACCTCTCTTTTATGCAGTTAGTTTTTACTCTCAAATTCTGCCTTTGAAGGTGGGGTGGAGAATGGACAAAGAGTAAATTTTTCCCTTCCAAGTTATTTACTGAATTATAAATAAATGTGAAAAAGAGATTATAATATTATGTTATAACATTATGTAATGGTATATTATTTTACTATACTATAATAGGTAATCTCCACAAAAATGTAGATAAATCTAATGTGAAATTTCAAGTGAAAATGGAATGGAATATGAATACAAATTCAATGACTAAATCCTGAAGACAGAGGGCGACAACAGCCCCTGGGAGAGTAGCTGATGATTTTGTTTCTTGGTTCCCTTAGGAGCGGGTTAACTTGTTTGGTTTCCAGAGCCGATTCAACGGATCTGACAATAGTGGGAAAAGAAAAGGTAGGATAAGTAGGAGAATGAGGGCAAAAGATGGAGAAGAGGGATTCTGAGGGCAGCAACTGAAGCTTATTTTTATATCTAATGTCAGCAGCCTACTTCTGGATTCTATAATAGAAGGTTCTCCATGAATGCCATTGACCAAGTGTCTGGGATGGATAGATATATGGATGAATGAAAAGAGGAATGGAGGAAAAAAGGGGGTGGGGATGGAGGGTGCATGTTGAATAGTGATGGAGTTTGAAAAAAGAGTGGAACCATGATAATCTAGTATCATGTTTTATGGAGTAAATGCCACTTGGACATGGAAGGTAGAGTTAGAATACTGATTCTCTAGTATCAGCTCCATTTAAGTCATCCCTGTTTTATTAGATAAATGATTTAGCCTTTCCTTCTATTCCTGTTCTAGACTTAATGCTCTCTGGAGCTAACTGCCCAGATTCCTCCTTGGAGAAAGAAGAGGAAGAGTCAGAGTTGGAGGAGGAGGAGGAAAAGGAAAAAGTAAGATTGATCTTTGGGATTCCTTTTAGGAGTTTCCTATTGGGCAATTGGTTGGCATGGGTTTATATTTACTAAGGAACAGTCCTGTTCCTGCCTCATTCCATGACTGGTTAGTCTTATCTCTTAGGGAACTCCAGGGAAGGAGACTCTCCTTTTTCCTGTTATTCTGTCTCTAATATATCACATCTCTAGGAACTTATTTTATTGTTTTTGACAGAGAGATACAGAGGTAGAGAAAAGGGGGAGGGCCTAGAGCAGTCTTCATAGTTGTACATCATGAGTTTTCAACATGGTTTTGTTCCATACAGGTGGGTGGGGGCCGCTCAGGGTGGGAACTGGGCTGGGGGCCTCCCACATGGGAAGCACACTCCAGTTCAGCATATGGGTCTACACAGCTTAGGACCGGGATTCAATCCTTGGTCCCTAGGGCTGTAAAGTGAGCACTTAACCTGCTGAGCCATCCCAGCTTTCCTGGAACTTATTTCTTGATTATCATCTCAGTTCCTACTGTAGTTCTTTGGTTCTTACTGGAGCAATTTCAGAGAACAGCTGGTTGCTTTTTTCTACTCTCCCTTCTCCCCTAAAATGGACACTTAGGATATTCATTCACTTGTTTCCTTAGTTTCTTTTCAGCACAGTAAATAGAGATTTGTTTTTCATATTTAAATAGTTCTTTTTAGAATGATATTAGATACACAGCAAAATTGAAAGGAAGGTACAGAGTTCCCATATACCCCCTATCCCAAACATGCATTACCTCCTCCATTATCAACATCCCACACCAGAGTGGTGCATTTGTTATAATCAATGAACCTACATTGACACATCACAATCACCCTAAGTTCATAATTTATATTAGGGTTCACTCTTGGTGTTACATATTCTATGGGCTTGGACAAATGGATTAATGACATATACCCATCATTATAGTATCATGAAGAATGTTTGCACTGCCCTAAAAATCCAGTGTGTTCCATCTATTCATTTCCCCTCTCCCATACTTCTCAAACTCTTAACAACCACTAACCTTTTTACTGTCTCCATAGTTTTGCCTTTTCTAGAATGTCATAGTTGGAATCATATAATATGTAGCCTTTTTAAACTGGCTTTTTTTCTACTTAGAATTATGCATTTAAGGTTCCTCTAAATCTTTTCATGGCTTGATAGATCATTTCTTTTATTTTATTTATTTTGCTTAATAATATGTCTTTTTCCATGTATAAGATGATGATGTTGTCTAAAATTGTAAGACCAAAAATTGGGGGTAATCTTACACACGGGAGTAACCTGCGTATTGATTTCTTAATGTTGGATTAGAAAAATAGAGGTTGTTTTATAGGTGGGGGCATCTTATACACTGAAAAATATGGTATTTTATTTTCTGGATGTATCACAGTTTATTTATCCATTCACCTACTGAAAGATATTTTAGTTGCTTCCAAGTTTGGGCAATTATGAATAAAGTTGCTATAAGCATCCATGTACAGGTTTTTGTGGGAACTTAAATTTTCAACTCCTTTGGGTAAATACCAAGGAGCTCAATTGCTGGATCATATGGTATGAGCATGTTTAATTTTATAAGAAACCACCAAACTGTCTTCCAAAGTGGCAGTATCATTTTGCATTTCTACCAGCAATGAATGAGAATTCCTGTTGCTCCACATCCTTGCCAGCATTTGCTGTTTATTAGTGTTTTGGATTTTGGCTATTCTAATAGGTGTGTAGTACTGTCTCATAGTTGTTTGAATTTGCATTTCTCTGATGACATGATGTTTAACCTCTTTTTATATCCTTATTTGCCATCTGTATATCTTTGGTGAACTGTCCATAAAGGTATTTGTCCATTTCTAATTGGGTTATTTTCCTGTTGTTGAGTGTTATGGGTTCTTTGTGTATTTTAGCTAACAGTCCTTTATCAGATATGCTTTTTGCAAATATTTTTTCTGTCTGTGGCTTGTCTTCTCATTCTCTTGGCATTGTCTTTTGTAGAGCAGAAGTTTTTAATGTTAAGTCCAACCTATAAACTGTTTCTTTCATGGATTGTGCCTTTGGCATTGTATATAAAAAGTTGGGGAAGCTGGGATAGCTCAGCGGTTGAGGCTTGCCTTGCAATCATGAGGTCTATGGTTCAATTCCCAACCTCAGCTCATATGCTGACCTGTGGCACAACTGGTAACTTCCAGGATGGTTTGGTGGTGAAGGTTTTCACCTCTCATGTGGGAGCCCACCCCCCCCAGTTCAGTTCCCACTCCATGCAGCCCCACATCCATCTGTGTGGAATGAAACCATGTTACAACTAATAATGTACAACTATAAAGACTACTCTGGACCTTCCCTCCTTCTCTCTTTCACTTTCTCTCAAAAACAATAAAATAAATCTTAAAAAAAAAAGTTATTGCCATACCCAGGTCATCTAAATTTCCTCCATGTTATTACATGGTATTTTTTAGGAGTTTACTAGTTTTGCATTTTACACTTAGATCTATAGTACATTTGAATTTAATTTTTATGAGGGGCATAATATCTGTGTCTAGATTCTTTTTTTTTTTTGCATGTGGATATCCAGTTCTTCCAACACTATTTGTTGAAAAGACAGCAAAAGATCAGCTGACTATATTTATGTGAGTCTTTTTCTGGGCTCTATCCTGTTCAACTCACCAATTTGTCTGTTCTTTTGCAAAAACCATGCTGTCTTGATTACTGTAGCTTTATATTATAGTAAGTCTTAAAGTTGGCTAGGGTAAGTCCTCTAACTTTTTTTCTTCTTCAATATTGAGTTGGCTATTTTGGATATTTTTTCCATATGAACTTTAGAATCAGTTTGTTGATATCTACAAAATAACTTGCTACAATTTTGATTGGAATTGCATTGAGTCTATTGATCAAGCTGGGAAAGACTAACATTTTGACAATATTGAGTTTTCCTATTATGAACATGGGTTATCTCTTCATTTACTTAGTTCTTTGATTTCATTCATCATTTTTGTAGCTATTCTCATATTGATCTTATATATTTTGTTAGATTTATACCTATTTTTTTATGCTAATATAATGGTATTGTGTTTTTAACATGAAATGTACTTGTTTATTGCTGGCATATAGGAAAGCTATTGATTGTTGTGTAGTATTATTAACCTTGTACAAGGGGGACTCCCCCCCACACTGGAGTTACCTTCTGTGGTGGGCCCCTTGTAGTACAGGCTTCCCCTGGTAGGTGAGTGTTCTAGGAACACATATTCCTCAGTGTCCCAGCTGGCATTGTTGTGAGAGGTTGCGTTTGGCTTCAGTGAATTTTTTTTGGAGACTCAGTACATTTGCCCATTTCATGATGGGTTATTTACATGAACAACATGCAGCATGACAGTGCACCTGCCCACACAGTGCTGAGTGTTCAGTTTTTGACCAAAAACGGCATTACCTCTGTGCTCCACCCTCCCTATTCACCCAGTCTCACCCAGAGCGACTTTTTTTTTGTTTCTCTGGATGAAAAATGTCCTTAAAGGGAAATATTTTACTGATGTGGAAGAAGTGAAACAGGAAATGGCAGAAGCACTAAAAGGCATCAAAATCAACAAGTTCAAAACTGTTTTTTTTTTAGGTATGTATTCATTTATTTAATTTTTAATACTAAGCATCTAGTTGCCTTTCATTTTAGTCTTAAAATTTTAAATCTTTTTATTTTTTTAATATTATTATATTTTATTGTTAAATTTAATGGGGTGACATTGGTTGGTAACAATTAGATAGTTTCCTGATGTACAACTCCACATCACATCACCCATGCATCGCATTATGTGCCCAGCTCCCAGAATCAGGTCCCCCTCCAACACCATATATCTGGTGCCCACTCCCCCCTCCCCCCACAACACTCCCTCCCCCCTCCTCCCTCCTCTCCAGGTAAACACCAAACCATTGAGTGTGTCCATAATGCTGGTGCCC
>PVKE010033560.1:0-17861 GCA_004027555.1 Craseonycteris thonglongyai
ATTGGTTGTAGGGTAAGTGGCAGCTCAGGATTGGTGGAGGATTCGCGGGCTCTAGCGGGCAGTCCAAGCAAGGGAGGGGTGGGCTATGCGTGGGAGATACTATTGAGTAACAAGTTATCTTTAACTTCAGGCCAGACCGCAAGGCTATCTCTCAGGATGAAGTCGATTCTCAAAATGGAGTTATTTTTGTTTTTAGCCATATTGGTCCGAGTTGGTCCCTGACAACACATAAAATAAACTAACACTAACAATAGCTGATGAGCTAACAAAGAAATTGCAAAAATACCTCATAATGTTTTAAGAAAGTTTATGAATTTGTGTTTACAGAAAGTTTAGGAAAAGCCATCCTGGGCTGCAGGTTAGACAGTCTTGCTCTAAATATTATTTGGGTATTACTGGACAATGAATAGCTGTAATTACTGTACTGGACATGATTTTATTATTCATTTTTGATGTGTTGATGTAGAAGTTGAGTAAAAGATTACCCATACTGCTAATTGTGCATTAACTGCTGCCTGTGTTTAATTTATGAATCTCTCTCACCTCATTATTTCTAAGGACATGGAATTGTACCACCCCACCTATACACATGGAGAGGTGGTCATTGAAGAGTATTTAGCCGTGAGAATATATATTTGTTTCCTCTAGGAGATCAAATTACTTAAGAACATAATTCCTTATACTTTAAAATATTCACTTCTAAGGCGTTCACAATGCTTTTGAGGCAACATCTTCTAATATCTTTGAAAGAGAGAGGTCAGATACTAATATCCTTCTCATATAGCTTGAAAGAGCAGTAAGTCATTCATGGACTCAAGTTGAGAACATAGTTTGCTGGCCACAAATCTATACCACCTCTTTTAGCACAACTGTCACAACCTCAGATTTTAAAGTACTGAAATGCATCATACCTGTAATTTTTACTACTCATTTTATGAATATTACTCATCATAACTAACATTAATTCATAATATATGCATTCAAAGTATTATATCAGATCAAGTAATAAAATATAAAAACCAGGGGAAGCCAGGATGGCTCAGTGGGTTGAGTGTTCACTATGCAGCCCCAGGGATCGAGGATTGAGTCCTGGCCCCAGTCCATGCGGACCCATGTTCTGAGCTGGTGTGTGGCCCCAGTTTGGTTCTTGTTGGGGTAAGCTTCCCATGCAGAGAGGGGAGCAGTTCAGCCCTCAACTTGGGAGGGGTGTGCCTCCCAGGCAGGAGACTCCCAGCCCAGTTCCTGCCCAGCATGATCCCCGCTCACCTGCATGGAACAAAACAATGTCAAGAGCTGATGACGTGAAACTGTGGAGACTGCTCTGGTCCCTGACCCTTCTCTCTGTCTCTTTCTGTTTCTGTCACTCTGTCTCTGTCAAAAACAATAAAATGAATCTTTAAAAAAATCATCATCCAATAAATATTCTGATGTAACAAAAATATGCTTTACTGAATAGATACATTCTAATTCTAGAATATCTACAATATAGATGACATATACATTTTTCTCAATTAAATTGTGTAGGTGAACAGAATGTAACTAAAATATTTCTTCTGATACATAATATGATTATAAAATATTTGATTGCATATATATATATATATATATATATATATATAATATTACGTGAGAGCCTAGAACAGCTCTGTCAACAATATAATAGTACATACATTAAATAATACTATAAAGTAAAAAGCTGCAATTACGTACATTACCAGGAGGCAACTGCTCATGTACAAAATACATTTCAAAAGTCTACATAATAATGTATTAGTCTAAGTCTTAAATATACGAGAATTTATTGTTTCCTTAAATAACTTCATGTGCAATTTTTAACGATACACAAAAATAGTAAAACATGTAAGAGATTCAAGGACATATCCTTGAAACATCTTTCCAAAAATCAGTGTGAAAATGTTTGCAGGCTCAGGCATAAACTTTTCTGATAAATGAGTCCATTCATTCAACATGTAATATTAACTCTAGTAGAACATGATTAAACATAATTAGACCTTCTTAACAACATAAGCGGCAAATAATCCTTGTCATTTCTTTCAAATCATTAGAGCATTTGAAAGATTAAATTTTATAATGGATTATTTTCAAGTTTTGAATCTTATTTTTGGTATTAAGATTTTAAATATTATCGAGAAGGAAAGGTATCTAAATGAAAATTACTCCTTGTATGTGAACAATAATTACCAAATTGATAAACCAGAGTTCTACTGAAAAGAATAATCATTTTTATGAAAATTTGTATTTTTTAACTTGATTAGCTGTTATAACACAGATTTTATATGTATTCTGAATGGAAATACATTTGTGAATATTAATATATTTGCAAATTATTTAAAAACCAGTTATTAGAAACATTGATAATATCACTGAGGGTAAATTTTGTCTGGACAATAGAAATCCCAGTTCTGGATAAAACAAAATAGTCTTCTTTGACAACTACTTTTTCCACTAATTACGGTGTTTACTCTGGGAATAATATAGTAAATAACATAAGAAGTATCTAAAAGGTGGAAAGAAGAAGTCAGATCTTGGGATTTGAGGAATGGGTTATCTTTTTACTACTCCTATATTCCAGACTGTGAACTGGAAAAACTAGAAACTTAAAAATTTCAATACAGAGGGCTGGCGGGTGCAGGAAAGCCCAAGCAAAGGATCTAGCCAATGCATCAGGAAAAAAAGAGTGATATGAAAAAAATAGAAATATTCAGCAAACACTACCATGTTTCCCTGAAAGTAAGACATCCCCCGAAAATAAGACCTACTTCATGGAACAATAAGATATCCCCTGAAAATAAGACTTAGCACATCTTTGGGAGCACACCTTAATATAAGACACTGTCTTATTTTCAGGGAAACAGGGTAGAAGAAAAAGACATGTTCTTACCCCCTCATCATCATTTAGCTTTCCCTTCTCTCCTACCTAATTCCTAGCCCTTCATCAGAAGCCAGTGGAGAGCCTGGATTCACAACCCTGCATAGCTTTAACAGGTGACACTTCACTACCCCAGTCATACTACTGTCAGTTGAGGCCAAATGGAGAACCTAGATCACCCACTTTCACAGGCAGAAGAAACTCCCTCTCCCAATTAGAGTCTCTGGAAAGGAAGCTAGGGAAAGGAATTCTTTAGACCTACATAGGAAGCCCTAAGCTGATTCCTGAATAAATTTAGCATGATAAAATATGTAAGAGCTAGGCTATTGTTTGTACAACCACTGACTAGGTACCACACAAACAAAGCCTAGCAGAAGAGCACTGCAAAGACTGGAAACTAAAGAGCACTTGTTTCTAAACTTAAAAGAGGTGACTAAGATTTAAATATGATGCAGAGTTCAGTAACATAATACCTAAAATGTGTAAGATATATTTGAAAATCTCTTATCACATCAACAACCAAATATTTCACAAGTGGATTAGAAAAGACAATTAATAGACACCAACCTCAAGGTGAATCAGCTCTCAAAACAACCTGACAAAGATTTTAACGTAGCCATCTAAAAATACATCAACAAACAGCAATTGCAAACACTCTTGAAACAAGAGGAAAAAACAGAAAATTTCAACAAAAAAGAAGAAATCTAAAAATTAAGACCAAATGGAAATTAGAGAATGGAAAAGCACACAAACCAAAATAAACATCTCACTAGATATGCTCTATAAGAGAACTACGATGACAGAAAAAACCCAATAAATTTGGAGACCAATCAATAAAAATTATTGAATCTGAGTAACATAAAGGAAATAGATTGAAAATTAAAAATAAACATAAATGTAGACAATAAAAAAAAATCTAAAAATTAGATCATTAAAGTACCACAGTAGAAAAGTGTGTCAGTTTCAAAAATATTTGAAGTAATGTTTAAAAATTACCCCAAATTGTTAAGAGGTACAAACCTTCATATTAAAGATGAATAAATTCCAGAGTATAAATCTGTAGAAATGCACATAAAAATGCAATTATAATGTACAAATACATTATAATTAAATTTCTGAAAATTAAAGAAAGGGGGGAAAAAAAACCTTGCACAGAGATAGTACAACATGACACATCACTTATAACAAAACAACAAATCAAACAACAGTAGACTTATCTTCTGAAACCATGAAGGCCAGAGAAATTGGCAAAATTTTTTTTCCGGTTGAAAGCAACAAACCTCACCCCAAAACAAATTTTCATATACCTTTGGAAGAAAAGGAAATTAAAAACACTATTAGAAGTAGGTAACTAAGATAATTATTGCCAAACTAACTAAATGACTAGTGGAAGTTCTTCAAAAGAAAATGATAACAGAGGGAACCGTGGAACATCAGGGAGGGAGAAAGAACAACAGACTGGGTCAAAATAGGGGTTTATGTAAAAGATCATTCTCACATTGAGTTATTATTAAAGGCTTTTAAAGAGTTGGAACTGCACTGTCCAATATGCTAGTTAATATATGGCTATCGAGCACTTGAAATCTACTCTGAATGGAGATGTGCTATTGTGTAGAACACACTTTGAATTTCAAATACATAGTATAAAAACATAAATAATTCCACCTGTGTTTGTTATTGATTATATGTTGAAATGATAACATTTTGGACAAATTGAATTAAATAAGTTATTAAAATTGAAATTAATTTGGTATTTTTTCTTTTGTGGCTACTAAATAACTTAAAATTACATATGATGCTTCCATTTGTGGTTTTCATGTATTTCTATTGGGCAGCACTAACCTAAAGGGCTTAATGTTCACACTGACTTAACATTTCATTTCATGAAAACTGCTAGGAGATGCCCTTCATTAAAAAGGAATTTGAAACTAATGAGATCCAGTAAAATGCAATCTTTTGTTAAAACATACTGGTATATTTAAATAACTTTTCATACAAAATTTTAGAAGAGTGTAGTTTTAAGAAAGAGTGATAGGGATTATTCATTAGTCATGTAAATTATTATTCTAAGTTTGCTGTCTTATTCAGTAAAAAAGAGTTGCCGAATAAATACAGGCCTTGTTTAAAAAAAAAAAAAAAACTTTTGGTAAATATTTTGTGTTAAAAAATTTAGGATAGCCTCCAAAAGAACAATTGTAGTCTATAGCTTTAAGCTATTCAAGGGGAAAAGGTGGAGGTGGGGAGGACACAGAAAACTTTTTTAGACTAAAAGAAATAAAAACAAATAGACAAATAGAAAAAAAAGGAAAAGGTACAAACAAAAATTTTTAAATAAGATGTTCAAAGTAAATATAAATAGAAAGATGATGACAAGTAAACCACCTATTAAAAAATGGAGCATATTAGATAGGACAGAAGACTAATAATCATGCAATCTCACTTAATCAAATGACTGCAAATGGACAAATCAATGAAATACCATTTTTACCTATAAAATTGAAAAAAAAAAAGATGGTCAAGTTTGTAAAAAATGGACTTTCTTAAAAAGCCCTGGTTAGAACATAAATTATCTCTTTTAGAAAGAAAAATTAGCAAAAGAAAATTATGCTCATTGCATTTAATGTTTAATAAAAACTCTGATTGTATAAGAATGTCTGATGATAGGAAGTTCTTAAACAATTGACAGTGCAGTAATACCATGAACTATTATACAGTCATTAAAATCACATTTTCAAATAATATGAGGGTGGGAAGTGCTTAAAATTTAACAATTAAATCAGGATATACAATTAAACCACAAGATTAACAAAACTATATATTTCATTAATATACATAGCATTTGTTCATTTTTTAAAGCTAATGCAACACAATGTTAAAAATAGAAATATTTTTCTTTAGTTTCTGCTAAGGATGAAGAAAATACATGCCATTTTCTAAAATGAAGTGTAAGACTACTATCAGCTCTTACAAAAGGGGACTGTGGAAAACCATTAATTTTCAACCCTTTTATTCATATCCAGAGGGAAAGTAGATTAGAAGCTGGCTACTCATAGGTGTGCTCATGTGTATGGAATCCACCCACCCTCCTTCCCAAGGAAGGACAATAGATAAGTTCCCTTCACCTCAACTAAAGATAGAGGACAATGAGAAAACTATTCAAGGGGCTTCATATTTGTCACTTGCAGTTGGTGTATGTGCTGGGCAGATGTCAGAATGGGCCTGAGAAATTTGAGGATGAGTAATTCTCTAACAAGTTAATCTGCTGAGGGAATAAATACTTCTGTACTGAGATATGCCTGTCTCTTCAAAATTGTTCTCATCAAGTATTTCCAGTGGAGACAGCCTGGAGGGCTTGTGTTGATTTTGCCCAGGATTGACACCTGGAGGGCCAATAGGACTCCAAGAAAAGGAATTTACATGGCAGTGGAATACTAAGAACCAGTGAGAAAAAGAAAGAGAGGATATAGCCATTACCTATCTAGTGAAGAGAACTGCAGTTGGAAACTGCCATGAAGCATAGGGGTCATGCCAGGCAGTCTCCAAAGAACCAAAAATAAAGTGTCCCATGATAAAAAACTTAGTTTTATTTATTTGTTTTTTATTGTTAAATTTATTGGGGTGACATTGGTTGGTATCCATTACATAGTTTCCAGGTGTGCAACTCTACATTACAACATCTATGCATTGCACTAAGTGTTCACCACCCAGAAACAGCTCTCCCTTCATCACCATACATCTAGTACCCCATCAAAACTCCCCATACCCTGCTTTCTTTCACCCAACTTTCCTCTTTACCCCCAGGTAACCACCAAACTACTGATTCTGTCCATGAGTTTTTGCTTCTTTGTTACTTTCAGTTTTATATTCCACCTGTAAGTGAGATCATGTGTTTCTTGATTCTTTCAGTATGATTTATTTTGCTTAATAAAATGGTTTCAAGGTCCATCCATGTTGTTACAAATGGCTGTATTTTATCTTTTCTCATCTCTGAATAGTATTCCATTGTGTAAATGTAGCACACTTCTTTATATCTTCTTTCTCAAAGAGCACATTCTAGCTCTGAACAGTATTAGTCAACTAGAAGAAAGTGTCTGACTCTTTTCCTCCCCTCTCACCCTCCTGCTGGGGTCAGACACTGTGATTGACAAGCTGAAGTGGGGCACAGACATCAATCAGGGAAAGGAAAGAGAGCACTCACTCCTCTCTCTTACTGTCATTGTCTAGCCTACATGCAGGCATGATCTGGGAAAGAAGGAATACCTAATATTAATATTTTAAATGAGGTTAAAATGTTGAATATTACAGTGGACTGAAAATATTAATTACTGTTTGGAGGAGATTTCACTTTCTGAACATAACTAGATAAACCTGGGGACTTATCCTAAATTCCATCCAGGAAAAGAACTAAGATTAGGAGGAGAATTAGTCGACAGAATAAATGAAAAAAGGCAGGAAGAGACAAGAATAAATATGCTTTGTGATTGTATCCCACAAGACATGTTTGATCCACATAGCAGCTACATCAGAAAGAAAGGAAAGACAAGAAAGAAATCTATTCTTATTAGCCATAGTATTTGGGGAAGATAGCAATGGGATTAGTTGTGACATTTCTTTTTCTTTTCTTTCTTTTTGATTTTTATAAAATCAATAAAGTGTTGTTATCCTGCAACCAAATGGGATTTATAGTGCATGGACCCCTAGATCATAATGAAATGTCTCTTTTTAGTTAAACACATAAGTTACTTTCAGGAAGATGAAATGTTTTCTCGCTAAAGAGCTATTGCAGTCCTTGTGGGAAAATGTTAAGAAACACAACAAAACTAAACTTTCTTATATCTTTCTATGTCAATTATTGTACATTGTACAGTTTTAAATAAGTTAAACCAATATTATAAATAAAAGTAATGTTAATACCCACTTAAATAAAGATAAAATATATTTAAAATTCAACTAGCATTTACTTAGTTTTATTATTTTCCAATTGATTGTGTACCTTAATATTAGAACCAAAAACCTCTCCTTATCATTCAGGATATTCAGGAATATTGTCAGGTTTATGTTTTATTAACAGCTTCCCTTTTTTCATTGAAAATTGATAAATGTCATTATGATATGACAAGATTATTACTTAGCTATCTAAATGAAAAACCAAATAAAACATTAATTCTGAGTCTTTTTTTTTAAAGATTGATTTTTATTATTTTTGACAGAGAGAGAGAGATACAAAGACAGAGAGAAGGGGGAGGGCCCAGAACAGTCTCCATAGTTGCACATCATTGGTTTTTCCAGATAGTTTTATTCCACAGGTGGGCATGGGGTTGCACAGGGCAGGAACTGGGCCAGGGTCTCACCCTGGTGAGAACCGAACTGGGGGCACGCCCCAGTTCAGCATATGGGTTCGCACGGGCTGGGGCCTGGATTCGATCCTCAGTCCCCAGGGCTGCAAAGTGAGCGCTTAACCCACTGAGCCATCCCAGCTTCCCAATTTTGATTCTTTAAGATAAAATACTTAGGGTTAAATTATATGATTTCACTTTATTATTCCAAATACAAACCTCTCCTGAGCCCCCAAAAAACATATGTTGATCTTAAAATTATCACTAACGATATTTATTATTTTACAAAACTGTAAGTGCATTGTTTTCAGTGACTGATGGAAATTTTTTGTTTAATCAACATCACTAAATATATATTTATGGTCTCTTAGAACACTTGGTTTGTCTATCTGTCTCTGTTTTCCATTTTAACTAGGCTAACGCTGTCTCATGGGCAAAACTTGCTCTAGTTCAAAGAATGTTTCATTATAAACATGTCCATGAAATAAGCAAATAAATTCTTTGGTGAAAACAATTTATTCAATGGGATCTTTTTGGCTCTAAACAGAAAAATGTATTACCTCAGAGGAAGGAATAGATAAAACCAGCTCTTAACAAGCTTAGTGGTCCTAGACACAGGCAAACAAAAAATATATATCAACCTTTGAGGACATCAGATTGTACATTACAAATTAGGTGGGGAAGGGAAGAAATGTTATGTGTTATGAGATTCATTATAACTTAAAATATATAGCTACTCTCATAGAGGAAGAGAAACTTTTATGCTAAGCCTGACATGATCATTATAATCAATGCTGTAGTTTGCAATCTAATGAAGATGACATCGTTTTTTGTTTTCATAGTAATTTGGTTGCTTTTTAGTTTATTTTTAATACTGCATTATGTCTTTTTCCTATGTTAATGCAGATATGAAACTCAAAAATACCCTAAGAGACTACATCAAAGGCCCTTTACACTCTAGAGGGACTAACAGTGGAGTAGTGTTATAATTCTCAGAGTAATTAGCTGCATTAGCCTTTTCTGTGTTCCACAGCCATTGGGTTTGGAGAAGTGGATTGAAGATGTTGGGACCAACAAAAACTCTCCCTACTGGTACACCCTTCATAGTGTATGGATTTATCAGGGTAGTTAAGGGTAATCGTCACTCAAAATTCTCCAGTGTATAAATAGGTATGCAGTTCTATAAATTAAAGATAGCTAGTAAATCCTAAGTCAGGTAGTACTTTCAAGAGCTCCCAAGAAATTTAATTATCCAGAAATCTAAAGTGATCCTCTGGTCCTCTGTAAATCCCAAGTTATATAATGGCAGCCGAACCACAGGCAAGTGCCGGGGATTCGCAGTTCTCAAGAAAGCCTTGGGACATAAAATAAAACAAAGTCATCTTACTCACTATGTTCTCATGAGTGGGAGTGGTTCTCCAAAGACAATTTTCAATACCACTTAAGTTAATATTGTAAGGAAGCAACACGGGAGATCGAGTGGCTAATCAAATGCGAGCCTTTATTGGGGGGTAGGCTCCTGGGCTACATTGTTCGGTCCGAGGAAAAATGTCTGGGCCAAAGAATGCGCGCGAGGGGAAGGGAGTGAGGGGGTTAAATAGGGCTCTGGGGTCGGGGAGAGGCGGATCAGGTTGCCAACAAAGTCCCGCCTTTGAAAGTTCCCAGGCAGGTTACAGACAGGCCCCAAGGCCCACCAACCTTACAAATATGAATTACAGAGTGTCATAAATTTATTATGTACGTTAAATAAAAAACTGCTAAAAAGTGCCTAGTTTGTGGCTACTGTACAGAATAGATATTGAGTAAATTATATGAATTTAAACCACAATGTACTACATATCTGATCGTGCATATCAATATATCAATATATCTATATACATATATAGATATTTGTATCTATGTATCTATGCATCTATATATCTAAATATCTAAATATCTATCTATCTGTATCTATATATCTCTATAACTATATACTTATATATAATCTATATATATATCAATATATACAGATAGATAGATAGATAGATATTGCACTAGCATACCTCCCAATGTCATGTGATTAGGTTAAAACGTTTAGCCACAAAATTTGTAACATCATAAAATATCAACAGTACTACATAACATATGCTTAATGTTTGCTGTGCACTGAATTGTGTCTTCTCAGAATTCCTAAGTTAAAGATTTAACCCCCAATGTGACTATAGGTAAAGACAGGGCCTAGGAGGTCATAAGGATAAGATCCCTGATCCAATAACATTAGTGTCCTTTAAGAAGTGATAGCAGAGATCTAGCAGTCTCTCTCCCTCTCCCTCTCCCTCTCACTCTCACTCTCTCTCTCCCTCTCTCTTCACACTCAGAAGAAAGACTGTGGGAGGACTTATTGAAACGGTTGCAGTCTGCCAGCCATAAAGAGAGCTCTTGCCAGAAACAAAACCCTACTGACCCCATCAGGGGTATTCAGCCTCCAGAAATATAAGAAATAAATATCTACTGTTTTAAGCCACCCAGTCATTGGTATTTTGCTCGGCAGCTCAAGCTGACTCATATAGTATTGCAACTCATTACTTGGTTCTTGAGATATATATATTTCCAATTTTTATTAATTTTTTTATTAGTTGAGTCATTGTTTAATTATACTTTGAACATTATTTTCATATCATCACCCTATGGGTTCTTTCCTACCCTTTTCTTAGGACTTTCCATTTTATATAATAGCTCTACGGATAATAGCACTGCTTTTTTATTGGCTCAAACCTAGCTCATTTCCCTGAAGCAAACTTACAGTTTTTGCCAACAGTGTCAAATACTTTCAGAGAAAATCCGTACAAAATCTCTTTGACTCAGCCACAATTGTCTTCTGACTTGTTAGAAACTGTGTCAGATCCACAGACGATTATCTCGTGTTATTGGCTGTGATTTCGCTCATGCTTAATAGGCCCAGTGGCTTTTACATGATATTGGTTAAATCAATGAATGAACAAAGGATTATGCTTTTCACCTTACCTTGTCTTTGGCTCAGCCTATCTGCTTGGACCACACACTTACCTCACCCATGAAGCTTACCCTCTTGAGGCCTCAAAACTTTGTGGCAAAGGCAGCATCCACAGGAACAAGTTTCCAAAAGCAACAAAAGTCAAGTTTCCCATAGTGGCATCCAGTGTTGGTGACACAAGCCCTAGACAGGCAACAGCATTCTGCTGTGTGTTTGCAGCATTTCTCTGAATTACATCGCTTGCAAAGCTAATTCTCTGATCCATGCAAAGATTCTGTGAGCTGCTTGTAGTTCTTTAGTAAATCATGTTTCTGCTTGAGCCACACAGTGTTGGTTTCATCTTTTTTTCAGTGAAAGCCCCTGATTGACATTGCACCTTTACCAAGGAAGACAGGTCACCACTTTTAATAGATATTGAATAGGATCAGCGATCCAATAAAGGGTAAAAGCTACAATTTAAAGGAGAACAACTCTCTTGAGAAATTTGTGGTTAAAATGTTCCTCCACAAGATTTTGAATGTGAAACATTTAAGAAAGGAGTCTATAGAGACATAATGAAAGGTTATAATAAAAAAACCCTAATATTGGGATATCATCTTTACTTTTGCCAAATGCCTTTATTCTTTTAATTGTAAGACATTAAAAATATGAATAATTTTTTTTATAATTTACATTTCTATTCATTGTAAAAAATATTGCATATATTGTATAATAAAAGCTTTGTTTTAGATTTGAACTAGAATATAGTTCAGTCCTATGTATCATGTAAACACAAAATACCAATACAAGTGAAATTTTTTAATATAAATTAAGAGAAGTCAAGTAAATTGTTGATATTTACATCTTTAGTCATTTACAAATGAGCTTGAATTAAATGACAGGAGCTATAGGAACTTGACAAGCATTAACTAATTAAGATTTACACTAATCTTAGTATAATATTACCATCCTCATTTTAATGTTGTGTAACTTAAGGACAGAGGAATTAAACATTAGTCAGAAGTCACACACATACATACACATAAACACATACTGGCAAAAATTGTATCTACTTCTCTTCAATCCAAGCTTGTGTGGAAGAAAAGAATGAATATATAAAAGAATTTTTCTTCAACATCATCTTTAGTTAGTAGAAGTGTACATAGTAGTAGAAATAAAAATGATCTGCTCTAAAAATTTGAACTTTATTCTGCCAAATTTTTAACTTGCTAACAATTATGAGACACTCAGAACATGTCTCTGGGCCATCAAAAGTCTGTCTTCTGTCTGTGTCCTACAGCACGGTTCCTTGACCCCCAGGCCATGGAGTAGTAGTGCATGCAATTTACCAGCTGGCTTCCCATTACTTTCTGTCAATAGTAGGAGTTACTAAAGTAGAACTTGAAGGCAGAGGAAGGGAGAATTAATTCATTCTTTTTCAATTTGTGTACTGTTTCTTATAGTAATGACCCCACCAGGACATTTCAGCATAGCAACAGCAGTTGGTTCCAGCTTCCAACTGCCTTGAGCATCGGAGAACTACTCCATTGTCTCTGCTCACTGTTGTCCTTGGTGGTTGGGCAGGCCTCCCATAAGATATTCTGAGTTACAGCTATGTGATAGTTTTCTTTAAGGGTCTATGTGTTGATAACCCCAACTTCTTCCCCATATTGCACCAGGGTTAAGTGCGGTAGCTTTTCCACAGTTATCAACATGGTTCCTCAGTGTTCCTTATTTACCCATTCAGACTTTCAACACTTGTTTAAGCAATTCTTGTATTAAATTCTTTCTGTTCTAATACTTAGGCTGGTTGTTTAGTTCCTGTATAGATCCTAACTGAGAAAATTATTGGGTTGCTTGTAATGTTTTTGAATGCAAGCTAGATTCCATGCCAGTGTGACATATAGAACCCTAGCGGTCCACAGCATTCAGAGGCATCATGGTAAATTAAATTGCAAGCAGTTGTTTGTGACAAAGTGCCTGTTAAGTACCTTGACAGATAAAGTTGTTACACTTCACAATTGTAAATTCGTGGTACTGATTACTTTAAAAACTGTGAGGATGAAGGCCTATTTCTCATTGCATTGCGGAGCTTTACAAAAACAAGATGACAAGATCAGGGTTTTATACTTTTCTATGGCAGACTCGATAGAATCATTTATTCCTTACAGCCTTACACACAAGTATGCTAAAATTTAAGACCCAACAGTTGATTGTGCAATTAGAAGAAGTACAATGTAAGTTGAACTTACAGATTCAACAACTGAAAGAACATTGATTGGGAAAGTTTTGAGACCCTGATATTTGGACTGGGAACACATGGTAAACTTGAATAATGCTGAGTACCCTGAACTCCCTAGTTTTTCTAAGTCTTCTTTGCCAGAAAAAGCTTCCCCTCCTTCCGTGTCTGAGAAAACTAGCCCTGTCTTGCTTGAGCACCGTGTGATAGACTTACTGAGGCAATAGCATAGTAAGGAAATATTGTGCATACCACCCATTATTGACTCTAATGTATATTTAGTGTCACATCTCAGCAAGTTTAAGAAAAATAACACTGAAGTTTAACCAAGAAATAGGTAATTTATTTTCCAAAATAATTGCAATGTTTTTGCTTATTTATATCAACAGAAACTTTGGGAAATAAATGTGCTAATAAATTGAGTGTTAAATCAGAGAGGATAGAATACAGGTTCTGATTATGCCCAAAGGTTGATATGGATACAGCGATCACACACTCTGGATTCAATGTGGTAGCCCTAGCAGCAGCTTTAGCAGTTTGCTTTAACATTGACTTGAGAGTAACAATAAAGTTCTCTTCAGTATAATATAGAGGAAGGAATCTGAAGTCTTAAGATGACACAGATTTAAAAGTAGATTTATGTGCAATTGCACACTTAACACTCAATTCCTTGAGAGGTGCACCTTTTAATAAACTACAGAGAAATACATTAGACATGGTGACTGATTTCCCCTCATGAGTAACTCAAAAGAGGAAGGCTAAAGCCACAATGTTTTTTATAATGTATTCTTAGAAATCATACATCATCACTTCCAAAGTGTGTTATTGGTCATAGTGATTAACCTGATTTGGTATGAGAGGAAACTGTGCAAGGGCAAGAATTTCAGAAGACAAAGATCTTTGCAGATCACTTTGGAGACTGGCTACTATAATAAGTTTGTGAATTTGACTTCAAAATAAAGAGATCATTCTAAATATAATAACAATTATGGGAAATTAAAATGACATAGAAATATCTTGAAATCTGGAGCTAAATTTTAAATATTTACATATTCTAATTTTTTATTAGGTTGCTAGCATAACCAAAAATATAAGCTATTTCAAGTGACTATACATAAAATTTAACGCTGACAGTGTTTTTCTCAAAGCGTTTTTCTGGTAGTGCTGGTAGTTTGATATGTATTATAGAATAGAGACAATGAGTAATTATATTAGAGTAATTCTATAAGGAACATGAATTTTTAGCATTGGTTGATAGGAGATACAGATACAAGATCAATGAGGCTATGTATATAATTCTAATTCAGTTGGTATTAAATCTGAATTCAAAGAGTGTAAATGAACTCATTAAGTGTTGCACATACATTTGTTAGTTCTCCAAATGGGAATACCTAGAAACTATGATAATCCTAGTTGGATAATGCCACTAGTACTCAAATGGTTGTCTCAAAATATTATTATAACATATTAATATTAATAATTTCTTACACAAAGGAATCAGGGGCTCCTAAGAAAAGTATCTGATTCCAGTTCTGGGAAAGATAATGTACAAGATGAGTCTCGAACATTTTGCTAACTAGAAAGAAAAAGAAATCATTAAAGACAACTGAGATTTAATTAAAAGAACTCAGTAGCCAATTTGAAGTATCTCCTACTTACCAATAAATTAAAATACATCAAATATAATTAAATCCACTAAGGTTCTTTTTTAAAACATTTTAAAACAGAAGGTGAAAGAGAATTGAAAAGTCAACGTTCACTTTTGAAAGATGCAAGGCCACAAATTCATTATTTTGAAACTGACTGATACAAAAATAATTAAGCACTTTTCTACCTTTTCCTCTACCAGCAGTATCCCAGGGTAACCAAATATGTCTTTAGAAGTTTCTCTCTCTAATTATGTTATAATTTATACATAGAGGAGTCATAAAATATTACCATTTTACAGTCCTTAATGAAGTAATGGATTTAGATAATTAATAGATTTGGAAAGAGAAGCATTGGTGTTTCTTGATCAAAATATGCAAAATTACATCGGAAGCATTGTTTTCCTAAACTCTAACATATGACCAGGCCCGTAGCTCTAAGAGCCATATTTCAGGAAATATAAAAATCAGAGAAATATGTTTTACGATTCCACAGCAAAATTCAAATTTTCATGTTCAACAATGACCATTTCTTCAAATTATAAATTCAAAGAAAAAAGAAGAAATTATTTGAAATTGAGAGTTTAAAATATATATCTACCAATTACAGTGTGTGAAATTTGGCCGGCCCCTGATTTAACCACTTTTATGAGACAATACAATATTTGAACATGGATTGTGGAGTTTCTTCAATAGTATGAAGTAATTAACATTTATTAGTGTGGTAATAATATTGTTTTAAAAAACTTTACCTGTTAGATATATGTGCTGAATATTTATGAAAACAATAATATAGATAAAATTATAGATTTGCTTCAAAATAAATTCTAGGAATATGAGTGACATAAATGAAATAAAATGAAATGAAAGGAAATAAATTAAAAACAACAAAATTGATCATGAGTTGATTATTGTTGAGTATGGGCTAACAGTCATGTGGCATTAAATTATATTCTTTTCTTTAGTTTTATACTTATATTTGGAGTTTTTCATAATAAAAATATTAATTAAAATATAAATCTACATGTAGTAGAATTTGTCTATAAGGCCATTAAAAGTACAACTTT
The DNA here is from genome assembly GCA_004027555.1 of Craseonycteris thonglongyai. NCBI lineage: Eukaryota > Metazoa > Chordata > Mammalia > Chiroptera > Craseonycteridae > Craseonycteris > Craseonycteris thonglongyai. The sequence continues at coordinate 16,150 of PVKE010033560.1, forward strand.
TAATATTAGTAGTTATATTAGCACATCTTATATAGACCCAGATTAGTGTATATTTTCTCTCTGGCAATGCATATAATTAAAATATCTTCCATTTAATCTGTTTTTTTCTTGGCACTTCAGACACCAACAGCTTTACAGATTGGGACATGGCTGTATGCCCAGGCTTTAAGTCATGAGACTAGAGCTAACAATAAAAGTAATGACTAAGCACTGTTTATTATTTACCTTTAGTTAAGTGCTCAAAGGGCTTTGAATTCAACAATTAACCAAATTATATTTGACTGCAGATAGTCACTTAATTTTATTGACTTTGAAAGTCATAAGACATCTTGGATTATAGAGTGAATTGACAGGGAAGGACAAAGTGACTGAATTAGTGCCTCATCCTTGTAGCTCCAGTTCTTGGCATTTGCCTGGCACACAGCAAATGATAAACAAATTTTGATTTACCATTGAAGGAAGAAAGAAGAAGATTGAGGGAAAGAGAGGTAGAGATGGGAGGGAAGTAGAATTGAAAGAAGCTCTACCACCTATCTGTTCTGCCATGGTGCATTATAAAAAGAGCCACAAAAGCTCAATGGCATACAACAATAAGCTTTCATTGCCCCAGTGTCTTAGTTGCTTTCTAGGTGGACCTGCTGAATTTTGCTGCACTCATTGTACTAGCATTGGGCTTACCTAGGCAAGACTCAGATGAAACAGCTAAAGTAAATCAACTTGACTTTATGTCTCCAACATTCCAGCTAGCTTTGACCAGGCACAGTGATGGCAGCAATGAAAAAGAGAGAGCAAGACTGTTTGTTCAAGCATTTTTTCAGCTCGGGCTTGGTCTTATTTGCTACATTCTACTGACCCAAGGAATTCACATGGCCAGTCTTGGAAAACTGCAAAGTCAGAAGGCAAAGACCATGGATCTAAGAAGAAGGAAAGAATTGAGGTCATTTTTTCATCTGTCACACGCAAAAATAAAGATTAAATATGTAACAGAACAGATTGTATCTCTAAATATCACTTGTTTTCTTTGTCTTTTTCCAATCCCTAAATAGAAATAATTAGAATCATGACACCAATTAATTTTGACTTTGATGTTTATGTATACTTGAAGCTTTTATATCATTCTTTTATTAATTTGGTAGTTATTTATTGAGTTTAACCTCTTTGAAAACTTCTCTATAAATTATTGTCTTTTTAGCACATACCTACTACTCGATAAATATTAATTAAAATAGAAAATTTGGTCACAAATTTTTGTCTACTTTGGCACTATTATGTTATTATATAACCAAAAGGTATTTTACATGAAGCAAGGATTATCCTGCTTCTCTACTTGATGTTTCCTTGAATGTAGAGGGAGCCACCATTGTCTGATAGGCTTGTCCATATTCGGACCCCATATTAAGTAGAGTGATTTTTCAAATATTAAATATAGGGGAAGAAACTGAGCACTCGTAATTCCATCTCTCTACTTCTTTTTCTAATAGGACAGATCCCATTCCTCTAGGAAGTCTCTCTCACTAAGGCAAGTATCCCACCTAATTTGGGGTTGAATGCTAAGAAGGCCACTTGCTTTCAGATATAAGTCAAGTCCTCCAATAATCACTATGTCAATAAAATATTTTTTGATTCTTATCTGCTTAATTCTTTTTTTTTTTTTTTTTTTTTTTTTTTTTTTTTTTTTTTTTTTTTTTTTTTTTTTTTTTTTTTTTTTTTTT
>PVKE010033561.1:0-17865 GCA_004027555.1 Craseonycteris thonglongyai
TTGGCTCGATATTTGTAAACTGCAGAAATCTCTCTTCAAACTGTTTTTGAAGCACTTGCAGGGTCTCAATAAATAATGACACGTTTCATTCATTGTTACCTAGCATTTTCCTCATATATGGGAAGTGCACGAGAGACTTGATATGCAGATGTGATATCAACAAAGTCAATTTCGCTTTCAATGCGTTTACAGAGCTTATCATTTCAGCTCTATTTTTGTCTTTTCCCTGCAACTCCAAATGGAAAGAATCTAATTTTTCCATGGTGTCAGCAAGAGAACCCAAATCCACCAGCCAGCAAGAGTCTGTTAGTTCATCCTAATTTTCATTTTTATCATGTATAAATGTTTTTATTTCTTCAATTAAGTTCACAAATCTTGTAAGAACTTTACCTTTACTGAGCCAACGTACTTCAGTATGCAGGATGAGATCGTGTTCTTTATCTTCAGTATCTTCTGACAGGGCCTTGAAAAGTCGGTGTTGCAATGGAGCTGCTCGAATAGAGTTGATGATCTTTGTGACTATTTTCATAACATGTTCAAAGGGCAGTATTTTACAACACAAAGCTTCCTGATGGATAATACAGTGGTAGGACATAAAGTTTGAAAATGATTCATCTTTCCTGCAAAGGGCAAGAAATCCTTTGTTTTGACCAACCATTGCTGGTGCCCCATCAGTAGTTATCGCAGACAACTTATGCAAAGGCATGTTTATCGACCTGGTGTATGTTCTGAAAGTTTAATAAATATCCTCACCTCTCGTCTGTCCTTTCATTGGTAATATTTGCAACAGCTCCTCTTTTACTGTGAAGTTACTAAATACCATTCTCACCATAACTGCCAAGTGTGTGGTGTCTGATATATCTGTTGTCTCGTAAAATTGCAGAGTGAAGCTGTCACATATTTCCAAGTCAGTCTTTAACTGAGTTTGCAAGTCTTTTGAAATTGTGTGTATTCTTCTTGTGACTGTGTTATTTGACAACTGTAGGTCTTGTATCGCTGACATAATCTCATGCTTGTTAGAATATTCCTCAAACAAACAATCGGCAGCAGTCAGAAATGCTTCTTTTAACAATTCACCATCCTGGAAAGGTTTTTTCTTCTTTGCGAGCATGTGGGAAATTTTGAAAGAAGCAATGTTTGCCTTTTTAGATTTTTCCACATGTCTAGTGAAAAGAGTCTGTTGAATAGTTCAACTTAATTTTAGTTGATTTATTTTTTTCTTTCTTACTTCAGATTTAAGTGTATAATTCATATCAAAAGTGGTATGACTTGTCTGAAAGTGATGTTCAACATTATGTTTTTTCAGCACTGCAATACTACTGCCACACAACAGGCAAACGCATTTACCTTTTAAATTAATGAAACGATATGATTCCTCCCAGTCTGTGTTAAAATTATAGGTTCGTTTTCTCTTATTTGGTCTACTCATTTTAGGACTAAAAAAATAAAAATAAAAATAGTTATAGAACTACAATATCATATCCAATTGCCACCATAATAATAGATTACCTACCTCGCTTTTAGTTCATTTAAAATAGAATATATCAAAACACTGTGATCCTAGCTAACCGTCACGAACCGATCAGTCCAGCAACCGCAATCAAAATGGCAACTTTGCGTCTCCCGGTTGGGTGGAGGAGAGTTTAAAGAGTGCAGCGGCTGAACAAGATGCAACATGTACAAAGGCGAAAGCTAGGGAAAAACTTATACATACGATATCGCAAACATACCAACGAATATAATAAACCTGTGTAGATACTCAAACAATATTTTAAAATTCTAACAAATGTATAAAAATAAATTATAGTTTTACTTAGTGTTTATGAAAACTTCTGATGCAGTCAAATAATGGTGGGCGCACACAATCGGGCCGCGGGCGCTATGGCGCCCGTGGGCACAGGGTTGGGAATCTCCGTGCTAGGGTCTAGGTAGCTAGGTCTCTTGTTTTTCTCTTGAATTTGGGGTTTTGGTTCTTTCCACAGGTTAGGAAAATTTTTATCCACTATTTGTTTTAGTAGACTCTGAGAAGATTTCATCTCATTACTTTCTGATAACACTATTATTCTAATATTGCTCTTTTTGATGGAATCAGAGAGTTCTTGTAGGGCTCTTTTATTTCTCTTGATTCTCATTGCCCTTTCTTCTTCCCCCTGTGACACTTCCATGTTTCTCTCTTTGATTTCATAAATTCTTTCTTCTAGCTGGTCATTCCTGTTTTCTATGCTGGTTAATTCTTTTTTCAGCTCTCCCATGATGCCTTTCATTTCAAAGAGTTCCTTTTGATTCTGCTCTAACTTCTCAATTTTATTGATAAAGTATTCATTTGGATCAGAAAATTTCTTGTTGAGGTCATTTAACTGTGTCTGGGTACTTTGCCAGCATTGAGTGAGCTCTCTGAGTGTCTTGAGTATTACAGCCCTGAGTTCTGTTTTACTTAGATTTGATTCCAAGTGTGCAAGCTCCTTTCTACTAAAGAATGTCCATAATCTTCTGGAAGGGCTTTGGATTCTGAGGTGTGTGTTGGATTTGATGTTTTTTTGTTGTTGTTGTTTGTTTGTTTTTGCTTTAGGTGTATGTTTTCCCTCTGGGGTTTTTGCCTATAAGATGGGCTTCTCTTTATTTATTTAGTTATTGCTGAAAATAATGAGCTAAAAATAATACTTATGCCAAAGAGACACATCATGGGATGGCAGATTGTGTTCTTCTACAGATGCTTTATTGCTTGTATCTTTCTGTTATTTTTAAGACTGCTTCAGTGATCTATTGCTTTCCCTAATTAGAACTACAGTTTCAGGCTAGCAGACCCTCTGGCCTTCCATGTTTGCTTGCCTCCGAGATTGCTATTTTATTAATGGTAATGCCACCGGCCAAGGTTTTTTAGTCTAGTGTTCCAAACCAAGCCAGAGCCCTCTGACAGTGAGCTCCTGGTTATTTATGGCCTGCCCTACCCTATTAGAACTAAAGCGATGAAATAGTGACAGGTGAGAGGAATGAGAGCAGCACCAGATGGGAAGCCTCAGATTTCCACTGTTTTTACCAAAAGTTTTGTAATTTTTTATGAATAACTACTGTTCATTTTATTTTAAGTCTTTGGTCCATTTTCAGAGATAAAATTTTAAGGGGGGAAGATTGGTGATCTCATTACTGATGTCTGATGTCCTTCTTTTATCTCTCTTGCTAAATTATAACCTCTTGAAGGATGTTCTAACATTTAATATTTTTTAAGTATGAGTATTTGTTTCTCTTTAGTGCCTAAAATAGTGCTTCCTATTGTCAGTCAATAGTACTTAACTACATTATATAAGTATTCCAAAATGCTCTCTTATATTGCATAATCTTTAGGACTGCTCTGTGAAGTGAGTAGACTGGGTCACCCCCTGCACCTCACTTCCTCATCCACTCCTCCTGTCATCTTCATTTCATAGATGGGAATTCTGAGACAAAATTTCTGTTCTATATTTTTTACACTATGTCATGCAGAGACTGTCCAGTGGTTGGGAAGTGTTGCTAAAACTTAAAAAGTAAAATTATAAAATCACCAACAAGGGAATAAAAGCATAGAGTGTCACTTCCTAGTAAGTAAGTTTGGGAAAAAATGGGAAGAAATAGAATAATAGCTGGATGGACTTTTCAGTTATATCTCTACCCAAAGGAAGAGCAGTCACATCCAAAAGCTGATGTCTTGTGCTCGTTCTCAGCATTTCTTTGGCTGTTCTCTTCCTGGACTGGGTGTTTCGGAAGTTTTGGGTACAATGCTGCAGCAGAATGGATCATATCACGTGAATGCCCCATGCCTGTTTCTGTAATAAAAACAGTCTTAACTAGCTCTCTAGTTACTACTTAAGGAGATTATGTATCATAAAGACAGGTGGATTTTAAATGGTAATGCAACTAAATTTCTCCAGACACTATCTTTTCAATTTTCTCTTTGCTAGTTCAATTTTATGTCACAAATACTAAGGTATAAATGATGGAATTACCTTTCTGATAAGTTTATTTTTTAGTACAAGTTGCAATCTGATTTAGTTGATTTTAGTAATGATTTTAGATAAATATATATATTAGATATATATTTAGATAAATATATATATTAGATGTAAGCAATCGACACGAGAGATTGAGTGGCTAATCAAATGCGAGCCTTTATTGGGAGCGCTCCCGGGTGAGATTCAGCGGCCCCCAGAAGAAGAGGGGGGCCGAAGAAGTCACATGCTGGGAGGGGAGTGAGTGGGTTTTATAGGATCCTGGGGTAGGGGAGAAGCAGGTAAGGCAGTAAAGGGCTGGTGTCCATATATAGTGGTGTTGTTTGAGCTTGAGCCTTCCAGGTGGCTGTATCTGGGTGCTAAGGCCAAGCACCAGCCATTTGGGGACGTCCCTTTGCCCCATCCCATTTGTTCAGGCCCCCGAGACCCACTGACCTTACATTCCAACCTTTTTGGTATAAAAGAGGCATTGTTCTGTTTCAAGCTACTTTCTGCTAAATTGGGGCAACGAAGGGAGGTCCGCGGCTGGGGGTTCAGTTGGAAGCCGGGCATGTGGATGGAGAAGCATTTGGTTGATAGCGACTCTGGAGACTTCCTGTATGCGGCTGCGGAGAAACCTGAGAAAACGGGGGGCAATCATGAGCAAAATACAGATTGTAATCAACGGGCCCAAGATAGGGGCCAGCCATGTGATGAGCGTAGATCTCCACCAGGCAGGGAGAAGGGAATTAGATTTTTGGTTTCTGTAGCGCAATTCTTTCCCTAATTTTTCTAGGACATTTATGTTTTCTTTTACCAGACCAGATTCATTGATGTAGTGGCAGCACTCTTCTTGCAAGAAGAGATAGGTTCCTCCCTTTTCTGCCATGAGGAGGTCCAGTGCATGGCAGTTTTGGAGGGTGACTCTAGCCACTGAGGTGATCTGATGCTGGAGAGAGGCCAGGGAGGTGGCAGATTTCTCTATGGCCACCTTTAATTTGTGTTCCAGTTCCTAAGAGGCAGAAACGCTGTGCCCCAGGGCACCTCCGCCTATGCCTGTAGCGATAAGGGAGAAAGCCAGAGAAATGCCCATGATTATAGGAAGGAAGACGGCCCTCCTCTGTTGGGTTAGGGGTGGTGCTGCGAGTAGGAAAAATTCTCCCTGACTGTAAAGAGTAAGTTGAGGAACCAGGGTTACAGGGATGCAAAGGAAGTTAGAGAAGGTATTAATACTTTTAAGGACGGTCTGATCACACCAGAAGAAGGTTCCTTTTGGTGCTGATAGTTGGTTAGAGACAGTGATGGTCAGATTGCAGAAGGGCGATGGGGAAGAGGAACTGACATAGCAGAGGGAGAAATTTCAATGAGTCAAGTCCTGAAATAAGGGGATTCCCATTATGGGGAGGTGAGGAGTCAGGGGCCCGGAGGTGTTGAATGGTTGTCTGAGTGGAACAGCAGACAGAGGGGGTCAGCCAAGGATGGTGCAGAGGAAACAGTCAGAAAGTCTACCTACCCCATTGAGGTTCAGAAATTGGGTTCCTTGGCAGACGAGGGCAAGCCAGGAAAAGGAGTCCTCTTTACCGTATTGTCCCCTGATTCGGAAGTGAGCTGCTGGTTTAGGGTGAGTTCATTTCTGATGATGTAGTCTGCCTGGCTAGAAAGATCCGACAATTCTTTGGGGACAATTTGGGTGTAGGCATGGAAAATTTTGATGGATGCTGAGGGATAGGAGGCCTTTGGCATAGAATAAATCTTGCCATTGACCCCTTTTGCCTAGTGATCATCCCACGGGTCCTGGATGGTGAGAGAGAGGTTTTCGGAGTGGCCATGTCTGGGGAGACTAGACAGCAAACATCGGTCTTCCTCAGCATGTTGGGGACTATTTTTGTGACAGACTGGATGAATTCTGCATGACATATATGGACATCCCCCATAGGTGGGGACCCACCAAGTTCAACAGTACTCTTTGGTCTGATCGAAGGGGAAGCATAGGGTGGGATTGGAATAACTGCAAGATAAAGAGTGGAAACATCCAATGTGGATTGATATTCGACGATTGCAACCAGTAGGAAAACAATCTGCCGTTTCCACATAGTGGGATTTGGTGGCCCCAGATTGGGACCAGGATTCTTGGACATAGAACCACCATATTAAATGGCTGGCTGGTTGGTGGTCCTGAGAGGATATAAGGAACGGGTTAGGTAGGAGGAGAAGTAAGCAAATCATATTAAGGGATGAAGACATGTCACAGTCCCCAATGAGAAAACACAGATTAGGAATGCACAGATGATTGAACCACGTCCACAGGGAGTCCAGTGGGTTGGAGCTGTGATGGCGAGGAGGAAGGACAGGATGATAAAGATAATCTCAATGGCTGCCAAAAACCAGGGTGGGCAGATAAGGCAGTAAAGGACTGGTGTCCATATATGGTGTTGTTGTTTGAGCTTGAGCCTTCTGGGTGGCTGTATCTGGGTGCTAAGGCTGTTTTGGGACATCCCTTTGCCCCATCCTGTTTGTCCAGGCCCCCGAGACCCACCGACCTTACATTAGATATATATTTAGATAAATATATGTATATATATATTTATCTAAAAGTGTTACTGAGCTTATAGTAGTCTTGTCATGTACTTTTAAAATAGACAACATAGCAATATAAAGGCATAGAGTCTCAAGAGATGTTTGGGTTCAAATACTAACTTTCCCACTCACTGTATGATTTTGAGTAAATCACTGAATTTCTCTAAGCATAAATTCCTGCATCTATAAATTAGCAATAATGATATTCCCATTTCATGTGGTTGTTGAGAAATAACATACCCAAGATAATTAGGCATAATGCCTGGCCATAGTAAGTGCTCATATAATGTTAGGTTTTTTTTTTTTTCTCCCAAATCAAAGCATTTAATAAAGTTTTAAAGTATTTTTTATAAGTAAAAGTTAATAAAATTTTTTAATGATTAAAAATCTATCCTCATGTCAAAAATGTGGATCTAGACCATAATATTATACTTACATAATAGAAAAATGTGATTTAGAACATGTTAGTCAAAATACAGTTGCTTTCACTAACGTATTTCTTTCTTAATTCCAGAGACCTTTCAATTTATTTCCAAGAGGCACCATGGTTTTCCCTTCAGTCTCACCTTTTTCCTGAATGGGATGCAGGTGAACAGGTTAAGTTCCTGCTGTGAATATAAGCATCGAAAAGGTTCCAGAGTTGGAGGCAAACGAGGCTACTTTGGGTTTGTGTGTGTGGAGAGATCAACTCCTTGCTACAAGTATGGAAACAAATGTCCTTTGGTGGAGGGCAAGTTTTGCTACAGTTTTCTTGTGCTTTTACTGAAGTATTTCTCTGCACAGTTTGTTAAGAAAGATATCCATGTAGAAGAGCCTAAAATATCTAAGTTAAAGGTTGTTTATTATAGCACTGTATGTAGTATTCAAAATTATAAGACATAAAGTAGACTTTCAAATGCATTGTATAATGGGGATAAAGGCTGTCGATGTTTCGGGTTGTTTCTCTGTCTTTACTTCCTTTGCCTCATCAGGTTTTAAGTTGTTTCTGAAGTAAAGGAATAGGTTTTTTCCTTTTTCTCATTCCTCTTAGTAACTGCTTTTGGCCTGAGCCCTGAAACATGTGCAAGCATTTGGCTTATATAGTTGGACATTATAGGTTATGCATTTTATAGGTATGCCTACATTATTGTATGGCCAAATTATCATTTTCATGCCTCTAGTTTCAATCTCAGGCATAACAAAATGCACAATGAAAGGTCAGTTTTGACTGTTGTTTATTAGCTTTCATACTGGACAGTCTGTTTGAAATTGGGAGATTTGCTTATATGCTTTCTTTAATTTTTTTTCCTGAAAGTACTCATGAAGACTATATGCCAACCTAGAACATAGTAGTGAACCACCCTAGGTACCTTCCCCCATGGAAATAATTCTAATGGGGGAAGGGCAAATAACATTCAGAAAAACCTATTAGTATATGTCCTATGGGAATAAGCATGATAAACACAAAATAGGATACGAGAGATATAGGTAGTGAGGAGAGATAAGGTCAGATGGTGGAATTATTTTATATAGGATGATTAGGAAAGGCATCTCTGGTAAGATGTCTTTTGAGCAGAAAACAGAAAAAAAAAATTCTCTTCCCCTAGATGGTTTCTCAAGTAAAGGAAAAGTGTATACAAAGGGTATGAAACAGGAGCATGCTTGGTGTGCCTAAGCTTATGTGGCCAGAACAAAAGTAAGGAATGGAACAATAAATAGAAGGTGAGGTTAGAGAGACAGTGGACTAAGTCGTGCAGAGTCCTAAGGTCATTGCAATAAATTTGACTTCTATTCTGAAAGGGATGCAAAGCTTCTAAGATAGGTTATAGGTAATGACCTGCCATGATTTGACAAAACTCCTATGAGAAAAATACACTAGGGAGGTTGTGGGGGAGGAAAGGCTAGTAACTACTTTAATCCAGAGAAGAGAGAATGGTAGAAAGAGAAGTGATTGGGTTCTAGATTTATTTTTTTACAGATTTATTTATTTATTTATTTATTGACAGAAAGAGAGACAGAGACAGAGACAGACAGAAAGAAGGGGGAGGGCCCACAGCAGTTTACATAGTTGTACATCATCAGTTTTCTACATAGTTTCATTCCACACAGGTGGGCAGGGGGCTGCACAGGGCAGGGACCCGGTAGAAATCTCCCACATGGGAGGCACGCCCCACTAGCTGGAGGCCAAACTGGGGGCTTCTCACATGGGAAATTCATTCTGGCAAGAATCAAACTGGGGACCACAACCCAGTTCATCATTGGGTCTGCACGGGCCAGGGCTGGAACTTGATCCTTGGACTTTAGGACTGCAAAGCAAGTGCTCAATCTACTGAGCCATCCCGGCATCGCTTGCTGGATGTATTTTAAGGGTTACAGGATTTATTGATGGTTTGGATGCAGGAAATGAGATAAAGAGAAGAGTCAAAGAGAAATGAAAAGGTTTTGGCCTAAACAACTGGAAAAAATGTTCAGTTAATGTGTATTAAGATGGAGAAGACTGAAAAACAACAAATTTGGGAGTGAAATGAAAGGATTTTGGTTTTAGACACATTAAGTTTTACAAATCTATAGGTTCTGGTAAGAGCTCCAAGCTAGAAATATAAATTTGAGAATGGTTTGCATATAGATGGAATTTAAAGTCTTAAGGTAAGATGGCATTGCTTAAGAATTGAGTGCAGATAGAGAAGGTACCTGAGTAATGAGATCTAGGTCACTCTAGCTCAAAACTGAGGGAGAGAAAGAGGAACCAGCAAAAGAACTAAGAAGAAGAGGCAATGATTAGGAGAACATAGAGAGAGTGATATCCTGGAAATGAACAAAATGTTTGAAGAAGAGAATGATTAATAGAGTTGAATGTGTATATAGGTTGGGTAAATGAAGAATGAGGATTGACCATGAGGTGATAATGTGTCTGTTATGGGTAATCTTGGAGTAAGTAATAGTGGAGTGATAGTAGGCTTACCAGACTTACATCTGGACTGGTAAGCCTAGTCTTACTGGGTTACATTCAAGGTGTCAATAGGGCAATCATATGTATTGTTTGAAACGAGACAGTATTGTTGTTTTCTGTCCTATTTAAAACAGTACATCTGGTCAGCCTAGCAGTAGGAATGCATGCTTGATTGGAGTGTGTTTAAGACATAATTAAAAAAGAGCTAAGGCCAGAGAATATAAATCACTCTTGTAAAAAAGCTTTGCTATAAAGAATGGAAATTGGGTGGCAGCCAGGAGGGAGGATTTAGGGGTTAAAGGGAGATATTATAATACGGTTACAAGATGGTAAATAGGATTGATAGTCTAGAGAAGAAAAAACATTTGATCCATCATGACATAGAGGAAGAAATTGGCTGAAGCAAAGTGCTTGAGTTGACTAGAAGAGATGGAATCCAGGGCTCAAGTGGAGGTATAGGTTTAGTGGTGAAGAGACATTATAGTAATAGGTGGAGAGACAGCATATAGGGTAGAGTGAGGTAAGTAGGTGGGTATATTTTAACCAACTGGAAATTCTCTGATAGTTTCCTTCTTTTTTTTTTCAATCAAACATGAATGTATCAGTGAGGTTAAAGCTAGGGGAGGAGAGATTTGGAGGGTTTATAATAGAAGAGAGATGAGGTGTGAAAGAGTGATTATTTAGTGGGAAAGTGAAGGGCTTCAGGCAATATCATAGGAATGCCAGATGTACTTAGGACCCACCTGTAGTTGCTTTCTTGTTCTAACTCAAATATGTTTTCTTCATATTTGTGGGCAAGTCATTTAACAAGTGTCTATTTAATAACTGGGAAAGCTAGTGAGTTTATATACAATCATTCATATGAAAACACATTGCACTTTGGGGGAGTTGCTGTTTAAATCCAAGCTGTAAAGTTTGGTCCTAAATACTTTCTATGGAGGTTTAATAATCATTACCAAGATCTAATTGGTGACAGGTAGTCTCCTATTCAACAGTTGCTAGCTTTGCGCCACTCTTTAGACAATTTTACTTGGTCACTTACAGCTTCTTTCTTTGAATGTTTCAAATAATAATAATAAAATGTTGTACTATTAAAGAGTAAGCCCCATTATCCTTAACCAACATGCATAGTTCTTTTTTATTTTTTATTTAATTTTACTTTCTAAACAATTTTAATTTTTTTTAACCTTTTTATTCCCTTCGCCCATATACAATTTTTTTATTGGCTTCACTCATTTCTTTGAATAAGATCTGTGAATATCCAAAGTAGATCAGTGTGGTGCCAGTTGACATCTCCCTGCTGCAGCCCAGGTAGAAGTGGAGGCAGACTGGTTTAAATGGGGCAGGGGTGGGTGGAGGCATGCTGGAGTCTGACCTTCGTGGCCTGCTCCGCTTGACATGACTCTGATTATTTCAGAAGTACCAGTAGGCAGAACTCCAATGAAGGTTGAGGACTACCCCTAAGGAGACTGGTATCACTTATAATATTATGTAAATGTTTTTTTAATCACATTCATAATAATACTTTTGGTTATTTTAAGAGCTGGACATTAATTCCTCCAATTTGTTAAAAATGAGATTAATTTTAATTCATTTAAAAGTAGTGGTTCCTGGAATTTTTATTATGATTAAAAAACAAAATCAAACAAAAACAGTAGGAAATACTAAGCCTAAAAATAATTAGAAATTACCTATTCAGTGTCCTCGGAAAACAAGAAAAGTTCAGCGGAGGTCACTTCCAAAGTGTGGAAATTCTGCAATTGTCCTTAACCCTCAATTATGGAAACTGTTTGAAGAGACATGGTAGTTATTTTCAATGATTAGAATGAACACAGGAAGAATTACCTAACCAAATAGAATGCGGACAGCTTTGAGTGTTAGTAATCAAAATCATCACCTCAAATTATATTCAGAAGTTAACTAGGTAGTCAGTGACGAGGAGGGCACAGAAGTTACTCACCTTGTCCAATTCCCTTATGCAGACAAGCAATAAAAAGTCTGTGCATGTGGTACAGAGTCATCAAAGCATCTAGACAATCACAACGTAAAATTAAAATTAAAGTAACAGCGTATCACAGGTTCCAAATCAATGGATTTGGTGTTGCCATTGATAAAGGACAAACAGCTTGAATAGAAGGCAATGTAGGTAATCATGTTCTGTGAAGATTCATTATACCTTATCCCAAGGAAAGCTTACAGTCAAAAAGCATTTATTATGCTTAATATGGGTGAAGTAAGTGTGTTCTTATTTTCTTATTTTTTACAGCTTGATAGCTACTTGGAGTGCGGATGCTTTATAGTTTTATTTTATGGGGAGATAGTGAAAAGATAAGTGACATAACTAAGTTCTCACATTTGCTTGTTGGGAGAATTAATTCGTATGCTATTTCTGGATTGGAGATGGTTGAAATTCAGTGAAATCTTAGTTTAAGAAACTGCCATTAGATTTGATTCATGATGAGGCACTTCTCAAATGTTACATATCATTTCTATTTTTCCAGGACAATCAGGTCTTGACTGCGTTCTGATATCTTTTCACCTGCACACTCTAATTGCTTGAGTTCCCCGATAGTTGTGTAAGCTAGAGAAGGGGATGTGCATATTTCTAGAGAAGGAAAGTGGAGACTGATAAGGGCCAGGCCCCCTTTCAAGATCATGGATGGTCTCTAGACCTTGGAGAAAACCTCTCTGTATTCTGTTAGTATATGGTGGGGAGTGTGAGTGTTCTTCCTGATGGTAAGCCCAGCAGTGCAACATTTGTCTGCATAGCTAGTCATTTGAGAGGGTGATACCTGCAGTCTAACTACATTTTTGTACTGCAGTGTGAGGTGCTGGAGTCTAACTGACCTGAGCTGGAATCCACATCCTTACTAAATTGCTGGGTGAGCTTGGGCACATCCAGGCCAAAAATATGCTCTAGGGCACAAATTTTAGTTTGAGACTCTAGTTCTTTTTTTCTTTTCTTGTTTGTGATTGAGGGTAAAACAATGAAGAATTTGTTGGATTTCTTTATAAAATTTTAGTAGTAATAAATAAAATATTTATTTTTAATTAACCATGAGTACTATAATAAAATATTTCTTATGAGAATAAGAGATAGTGACTTTAAAAAGTTTTGAGTTTCCACTATGCTATACATAAAGGTTAATAAACACATTATTTTAATATTTTTTATAGGTGCATTATTGCTATGGGCCTTGACAAAAAATCAACTTCACCAAAACCTAGGAAGCAAAGGAGTATTGAGAAAAGAGAGGAACTGGACAAGGGTAAGGTGAAACCAAGGAAAGATAGAGCATATATGATCCCAAGAAGGAATGAGATGGAAGGGCACAAAACCTCTGCTTCCGGCATTTTTTCAGCTGAAGAGGAAAAAACAGGGGTCGAAGAAGTGAGAACTGCTGTAGAAGAAATGGAACATAAAAGAAAACCAGGACAGTATGTTTGGGAAGATGACCAGGAAAATATATTTAAATATGGTAATGAATAACACAAGGTTCTTTTGTTGTTGTTACAGTTGTTGTTTTGCTTAAGTCTTTAAAATGTGAATATGAAAATTTGCAAAAGATATCCACTAAGTGTTGCTGCTCAGTTATGGTGTTCAGGCAATTCTGTTGCATGGGAAGAATCTCTGACCACCGTCTTCCAGTGTTTTGCATAGAATCCTGTGTCACCTACCTTAGAGGAGAGCAGGTCTAACTCCAGAGGGGTCAAAAGTTCTTGTGAGTAAAAGGGGGCAAGGGGACTTTATGTCTGTGAGCCAGAAGCTCTATTCACGTTTGCATAGAGAGACCATTCTGATCAAATAGAATTTTGCCTATTTAAAAAAAATATTAGCATGTACTTGCTTTGGTGAAATTGATACTTTGGCATCAGGTAGGCACAACCTACATGATTATATGGTGGTACAATATACCACATCTAGAAACACTTGATATAAGTCTGGGGGCCTGGAGCCTGTCTGCCTTTCTTGTTTTCTTATTCTTCTCTCTTCCCCTCTCCACTCTTCTCTTCTCTTCTTTTCTCTTCTCTTCTCTTCTCTTCTCTTCTCTTCTCTTCTCTTCTCTTCTCTTCTCTTCTCTTCTCTTCCCTTCCCTTCCCTTCCCTTCCCTTCCCTTCCCTTCCCTTCTCTTCCCTTCCCTTCCCTTCCTTACCCTTCCCTTCCCTTCCTTTTCTTTCCATTCTCTTCTCATTTCCCCTCTCCTCCTCTCCCCATTCCTTCCCTTCCCTTACTTTCTCTAATGCTCTTCTTGTTCCGACCACACTTCTGCCCTCTCATTCCCATTCCTGCTCTTTCTTCTCCTCCTTCTTTTTCTTTCTCTCTGTCTACACACACACTCATTCATTTATAATTATAGTAGTAATAATCATAGTAATAATAATAATGATAATAAAAGGGCCTGGGACTTTACACACATTACTTAATTTTATCCTCACCATTCAATATGGTAGCCATTATAACCACCTCCAATTTATAGGTTGGGAAACAGGATCAGAGAGCAACATACAGAGAGAAAATAAGCAGCACAAGGTTTTAAACTGTAGGAAAACCAAAACAAAACAAAAAGCTGTTATTCCTCTAGATATCTTAGGTTCATTGTCTGAGTCTTCATATATTAGACTGACAAAAGAGATTAACAAGGGAAAAACAAGCAGAAGTTTATTAGCATGGGCACTGAATGTACTCGTGTGCATAGGAGCACTCAGAGATGAGTAACTCAAAAGGATGGTTAGAGCTTGAGTTTATATGACATCTTAGCAAAATAGCAATTCAATTATAGAAAAATGACATGACAAAAATGGCTTTGAGCTTCTAGGGGCAGCAAATTGTGGGAAGGCAAATATGAGGTCTGACAATTAAGTTTGTGAACTTGCCAACATGCACTTACATTGGCAGCACTGTTCAAATAACTCAGTAAGGTTTCATAACCTTGGTATATCAGTGTCTCACACCTGTGTTCTTGGTGACAAGTGGCAGTATCTTGCTGAGTGGTGTTCATTCTTGTTGTTGCTTTGTGTGCTGCCATGAGAATGTTGGACAGAGTGTGAATTAGAGCAATGACCAAACATTACATTTCTTTTTAAACTTGGCAAGAGTGGAAGTGAAATCAGGGACATGTCAGTCCAAGTTGATGGGGATAATGCCATGAAGAAAACAGCTGTGTACAAATTGAACTCAATATTTTTTCTGAATGGGGAGAATGTGTCGCTGATGAATAGAGTTCAGGGCAGCCATTAATGAGCAGAATTGACAAAAACATTGCAAAAAATACATTGAATTTTATGTCAAAATCATCAACTTGGGGAAGCTGGGATGACTCAGTGGGTTAAGCACTCACTTTGCAGCCCCGAGGACCGAGGAGCGAATCCCGGCCCCGGTCTGTACGAACCCATGTGCTGAACTGGGGAATGCCCCCAGTTTAGTTCTCTCTTTGTCTCTGTACCTCTCTCTATCTCTCTCTCTGTTAAAAACAATTAAAAAAAAAGCTGTTTTAAAAAAAAAATCATCAACTGACCATGAGAAGCATAGCAGACCAAGTAAACATTGATAGAGGAGCAGGAAAATCTTAACTACAAATCTTGGCATGAAAACGGTGTGTGCAAAAGTGGTCCTGAAGGAGCTCACCCACGAACAAAAGCAAAGGAGAGTTAAAGTTTGCCAAGACCTTCTGGAGAGGCAAGATGGTGTTTTGATCCATGTTATCACTGGTGACAAAACATGGGTGTACCAATAATACTATCCTGAAACAAAGCATCCAAGAGCACAATGGAAGTCAGCCAGTTCTCTACAACCAGAAAAGTTCTGTCGGTCTAAATCAAGAGTCAAAATGTTGTTGCTCACTTTTTTTGATTTCAGAGGGATTGTTCATTATGAATTTGTACCAACTGGAAAAACAATCAACCAATTTGACTATTTGGAAGTGCTGCATGAAAAAGTTAGATGAAAACAACCTGAACTTTTTGCCAGCTACTCATGGTTCTTGCGTAATGACAATGTACCAGCTCATACTGCATTGTTGGTGAGGGAGTTTTTAACCAGTAAACAAACACCTGTATTGGAACACCCTCCCTACTTGCCTAATCTGGCTCCCAATGATTTTTTTCTTTACCTGAAGATAAAAGAAATATTGAAAGGAATATATTTTGATAACATTCAGGACATCAAGGGCAATACAACAATGGCAATGGCTCTGATGGCTATTTTAGAAAAAGAGTTTCAAAATTGCCTTGAAGGGTAAACTAGGTACTGGCATTGACACATAGCTTCCCAAATGGAGTACTTTGAAGGTGACCATAGTGATATTCAGCAATGAGGTATGTAGCACTTTTTCTAGAAGAGTTCATGAATTTAATTATCAGACCTCCTATATAGGAGAACAAATGGTAGATAAGAGACAGTTTCATTGAGATTTGTTATGTTGATTACTCTGGTGCCATATCTAAGATTATAAGGGTTTAGAGCAGGGATCCCCAACCCCGTGCCCACGGGCACCATGGCGCCAGCGGCCCAATTTGTGTGCTCCCGCCATTATTTGACTGCATCAGAAGTTTTTCATAAACACTAAGTAAAACTATAATTTATTTTTATACATTTGTTAGAATTTTAAAATATTGTTTGAGTATCTACACAGGTTTATTATATTCGTTGGTATGTTTGCGATATCGTATGTATAAGTTTTTCCCTAGCTTTCGCATTTGTACATGTCGCGTCTTGTTTAGCCACTGCACTCTCTAAACTCTCCTCCACCCAACTGGGAGACCTGAAGTTGCCATTTTGATTGCGGTTGCTGGACTGATCAGGTCGTGACGGTTAGCTAGGATCACATATATTTGATATATTTGATATATTTGATATATTCTATTTTAAATGAACTAAAAGCGAGGTAGGTAATCTATTATTATGGTGGCAATTGGATATGATATTGTAGTTCTATAACTATTTTTATTTTTATTTTTTTAGTCCTAAAATGAGTGGACCAAATAAGAGAAAACGAACCTATAATTTTAACACAGACTGGGAGGAATCATATTGTTTCATTAATTTAAAAGGTAAATGCGTTTGCCTGTTGTGTGGCAGTAAGTAGTATTGCAGTGCCGAAAAAACATAATGTTGAACGTCACTTTCAGACAAGTCATACCACTTTTGATACGAATTATCCACTTAAATCTGAAGTAAGAAAGAAAAAAATAAATCAACTAAAACTAAGTTGAACTACTCAACAGACTGTTTTCACTAGACATGTGGAAAAATCTAAAAAGGCAACCATTGCTTCTTTCAAAATTTCTCACATGCTCACAAAGAAGAAAAAACCTTTCCAGGATGGTGAATTGTTAAAAGAAGCATTCCTGACTGCTGCCGATTGTTTGAGGAATATTCTAACAAGCATGAGATTATGTCAGCAATACAAGACTTACAGTTGTCAAATAACACAGTCACAAGAAGAATACACACAATTTCAAAAGACTTGCAAACTCAGTTAAAGACTGACTTGGAAATATGTGACTGCTTCTCTCTGCAATTTGATGAGTCAACAGATATATTAGACACCCCACAGTTGGCAGTTATGGTGAGAATGGTATTTAGTAACTTCACAGTAAAAGAGGAGCTGTTGCAAATATTACCAATGAAAGGACAGATGAGAGGTGAGGATATTTATTAAACTTTCAGAACATACACCAGGTCGATAAACATGCCTTTGCTTAAGTTGTCTGTGATAACTACCGATGGGGCACCAGCAATGGTTGGTCAAAACAAAGGATTTCTTGCCCTTTGCAGGAAAGATGAATCATTCTGAAACTTTATGTCCTACCACTGTATTATCCATCAGGAAGCTTTGTGTTGTAAAATACTGCCCTTTGAACATGTTATGAAAATAGTCACAAAGATCATCAACTCTATTCGAGCAGCTCCATTGCAACACCGACTTTTCAAGGCCCTGTCAGAAGATACTGAAGATAAAGAACACGATCTCATCCTGCATACTGAAGTACGTTGGCTCAGTAAAGGTAAAGTTCTTACAAGATTTGTGAACTTAATTGAAGAAATAAAAACATTTATACATGATAAAAATGAAAATTAGGATGAACTAACAGACTCTTGCTGGCTGGTGGATTTGGGTTCTCTTGCTGACACCATGGAAAAATTAGATTCTTTCCATTTGGAGTTGCAGGGAAAAGACAAAAATAGAGCTGAAATGATAAGCTCTGTAAACGCATTGAAAGCGAAATTGACTTTGTTGATATCACATCTGCATATCAAGTCTCTCGTGCACTTCCCATATATGAGGAAAATGCTAGGTAACAATGAATGAAACGTGTCATTATTTATTGAGACCCTGCAAGTGCTTCAAAAACAGTTTGAAGAGAGATTTCTGCAGTTTACAAATATCGAGCCAA
>PVKE010033562.1:0-17862 GCA_004027555.1 Craseonycteris thonglongyai
GTTCAATGAAAACACAACATATTCCTAGATCTGTTGCAAAGGGAGACTCACAATAGATTAGGCTGAGAACCCCATGAAGGCCTCATATTTATGATAAAGTTTTCAGTTAATGGCTGCAATGTAAAACTATGTAAACATTTTATGAAGTAAAAGATTATATAACAAGATTTGAGTTTTAAAAAGATCACTGTCTCTGCATTGTAAAGAATGGAACAAGGAAGGTAACACTAGGGACAGGGAAACCAGATAAATCTTTTACAGTAATCAGAGATGTGTCCCATAGAAATCTCAAGTTTAAGCATTCACAAATCTATCTACAGTCTAAAGCAAAACCTATTATGTCTCCCACAGTTCTCTAATGTATGTAATAACATTACATTTATCTAGTCACTTAGAAATATAGGAGTATTCTGCAATGGCCTACATTTCTCTCCACTTCAGATTCACTATGCCCTGCATACTCTCTCTCCCTGGTATCCCTCAAATCTATAACAACCTCATTACTAATATTTACTGTTGTATTTTAGGATTTTATTATCTCTCATCTGGATGATGTCAATATCTCTTAACTAGTCACTCTTTGTCACTCATATCATTTCAATCTACTTATATAATATTCTTTATAATTGTCTCCCCCAAAGCTAAATATATACATTTTACTCTTTTGCTAAAACACCTTTCAAAAAGTGTTCATGGTTTTAGCATGGGATGTAAGCCTGAAAATGAACTGGCCTCTATCTAACCATCCTTTCATACAAATGAATCCTATGCCTGAGACACACCACTCAGTAACAGACTATTCTCTATATGCTCCATGTTGCTTTTGATAATTGCATGCCCTCTGCTCAGAAGATGGCCCTTTTCATTATGCTAATTTGAAAGGCTTGACTTGATGCTTCTTTCCTTTTGGGCTTCTCTGACTTCCTCAGATATAATTGCTTCCTTCTTTTCACCCTTAGCTTATACTGGAGCATTTCTGTCCTGGAGACTTTGATTCTTTACTTCACTTATTTATTTACATGTCTCACTCCTCTGCACTCTGAGCAGCTTATGGGCACATGGCTCATCATGCTTTTATTTTAAATGCTACCACTTAACAGCAAATACTCATTATTCGTTGGTTCACCAAATAAAATGATTAGTTTAAAAAAAACTAAACAATAACATTAGTGAACCATACTTACAGATTCTATAAGAAGCAATATATTATATAAGTTAAGAATCTATTAAGCTTTAGAATGAAACAGGTTTAAGCACATTGTAATATAAACATGAGGTGAAAATAGTATGCACTGATGCTTTTGGTGCATAAATCTCATATCCTTACATTACTCTACCTAGAATCATAGAAAGTATCACTTAGGAGCACCTACTGTATGCCACATTCTATTGTAAGAACTTTCTGTAAGAAATCAATTTCAGAAAGCGACACGGGAGATCGAGTGGCTAATCAAATGCGAGCCTTTATTGGTGGGTAGGCTCCCGGGCTACATTGTTCGGTCTGAGGAAAAAGGTCTGGGCCGAATAATGCGCGCACGGGGAAGGGAGTGAGGGGGTTAAATAGGGCTCTGGGGTCGGGGAGAGGCTGATCAGGTTGCCAACGGAAGTCCCGCCTTTGAAAGTTCCCAGGCAGGTTACAGACAGGCCCCCGAGGTCCACCGACCTTACATTTTCCATGTATTAATTTGCTTAATACTCATAACAACCAAGTGGGCCAGATATTATTTTCGTCCTCATTTACAGATGAGGAAACTGAGGCTAAGTAAAATTGAGTCCCATACTCAATTTTTGAAGATCATACTGTCATCAAGTTGTAGAAGTGGTATACAAACCTATGCAGTCTGCCTCAAAAGCCCCCACTCTTTTCTAAATTACACTGACTAATCTATAAATTATCTTTCAATGTCATTTGTATGTTAATGTCATGTATTTTTCAATATCACGAACATAACCCTTGCATTTTACTACTGCTGCCCATAAGTCTTTATAATTTTAAATTTATATCATACATTAAAGTGTTTAGATTGCTTGAGAAGCAGCTATACATGTGCACTAAAATCAGGTAAGGATTTGGATTCTGCTTCTGCCACAGCAGCTACGTGATTTTGCTAAGCTTCAGCCCCTTCTCTCACCTGAAACATAAAAATTATATTTTTCAGGATGTTGGGAGGATAAAGTATAAGCATATATCCTTAGTATACAAAATTACCCAACAAATGTTCAATTTTTCTTTGTTCCCTCTGTGTCTCTGAGCCTCAGTGACTTCATTTCTAAAATTAAATTATAATATATGTCTCATAGACAAACATTAAATAATATATACAAATGTCCTTTATAGAACCTACTCCTGAGTACATTAGGCACCAAAAGTATGGACAAAGCTGATTCCAAACCAAGGATGCAAGAGTCCCATCTAGTGGTGGTTTAAGAAAAATGAAAGGACGCTTCGGGATTGTACTGCTTAAATGGTTACCTAGAAAGCCTTGGGCTATTTTATTTTAGTTATTAATTTCCTACCTTGAGAAATAATTTAATTGCTTTACAAGGAAAGAGAAAGGAAAGCTTTGAACAAGATTCCTGTCCATTCTTTCACTGTTCTGAGAAAGCCTGGAATCTTTACAGAGTGGATACACATATTTCTGGCCTTATTAAAACCATTTTCATTTTATTCTTCCCAGTCTGTACTACTCTGTTCCTAGATTTATAGGAGAAGATGATTTAATTCTTTAAGTTAGGCATAATTTGATAGCCTGATGATATCAAACAGATTCATCAGTGTAATTATGACTTAAGACCAATCTCTTTTAAGAACTGTCAATCAATAATAACTTCTTATATTTAAGAGCTGATTTACAAGATGTCTAGCATGGTTCACATCTATTCTCAAATGAAATGAGAAATTAGGCGTAAATTCTGAATTAAGGAAAGGTTGGATGTAAAAATGGTTGAATACAGCCTGCCAGGGATATCACTATGGGACCCCTACATCAATACTCCACTACCACAAAAGTACAATCGGATGTAAATGCTAACTGTTATAGTAACTGATATGGATTACATGTTGTCTTTCTCAAAAATGTATATATATATTGAAATCTAATCCCCGACGTGATGGAATTTGGATGCAGGTTGGACCAATGGGAGATGTTTTTGTCATGAGAGTGGAGCCCTCATGGATGGGATTATGGCCCTATAAGAAGAAGCCAGAGAACTAGCTCATTTTCTTTCCTCCATGTAAAGATACAGTAAGTCAGCAGTCTACAGCCCAAAAGAATGCACTCTCCAGAGCCACACATGATGGCATCCTGGTCTTAGGCTTCTAGCCTCAAGCACTGTGAGAAATAAACTTCTGTTGTCTGTAAGACACTCAGTCTACGGAACTTTGTTGAAACAGCTTGAACTAAAACAGTAATATTCTGATTTATTGAGTTTAAAATAAAATAATGTATTTAGTATTATGAGAACAAGACAATAAAGGAAGAGACAACAGAAAACACTTTCCTATAAAAGCTCCTCATTGTTTTCAAACCCTTTTACCATTTCAATCTTGTAATTGCATTGCCATAAAATGCAGGGTGACTATTCAAATGTTAATAGTTTTGGTGGTTTCTTATAGCTCCCTGAGGTGATTTAACTGGGAAGATATTATATAATTTGTGACGAATAATGCATTATTAAAGTCTTTTTTCTTTTTTTTGCAAAAAGGCATGTAAGTGAAAAACATTTCCTTGAAAGTTTAGTACATATTTTAAAATAAATAATAGCTTTCATTCTTTGCTTTTTGAAAGTTAAAATACTAAAGATAAGTATGCACTCAGAATTTTGCTGTAGTGAAGTGAATTCTTTAATGACCTAAACCTGTATAAAGAGTGAAGTAGGGGGAATGCTAGGATAGCTCAATGGTTGAGCACTTGCCTTGCAACCACAAGGTCCAAGGATTGAATCCTGGCCCTGGCCCATGCAAACCCATATGCTGAACTGTGGTGCAACTGGTAACCACTGGGGTGGCTGCAAAGGTTTTCACCTCCTGTGTGGGAGGCCCCCAGCTGAGTTCTCCCTCAGGTGCAGCCCCACATCTACCCGTATGGAACAAAACCATGTTACAACTGATAATATACAACTATGAAGACTGCTCTGGGCCCTCCTCCCTTTTTTCTCTCTGTCTCTCTCTTGCCTCTTAAACAATAAAATGAATCTTCAAAATAAAAGAGTAATCAGAATAGAAATAGCATTGCTTTCTACTTTGTTATTTCATAGCTTAGTAAGACATAAATTATATATACAAAAAAATAATCAAAGCAAAATAAAAAAAACAAAATAGGCTTCCACTTGAAACACCTGAAATCCCTCTCATGTATACTATAAAGTTATCAAACTTTCACAGATGAGTTCCAAGACAAAGTATACTATAGAGAAATGCTAGTAATCAAGTTCTTTGCCTCAGATACAACAGAAGTTTCCAACAACTAAGGTGATCCTGTTATAAGTGCATATCCTTTTAAAGACATGGATTAATTAGGTTAATTTGGCTTAAGAAACAGAATATGATACCTGGGCAGGACGAAACTTTGAAAAGTCATTTAATGTAGTAGTTGCTATACCATAATCTGGCAGTATCAATTTATGGATGAGGAATAGAGCAAGGACTCTGAAATACTTTCAATCAGCAGGACTAGCAGTTAACTGGAATTGAAATCTGAACATTCACCTCAAGTTCTGGTCTGTTTGGTAAACTTGACTCTCAAACAGAAACTACCCATGTAATCGTTCAGGACATTTCTGACTACAGGCTCTAAAAGGAGGGGTGGGGAAAAGAAGTAGTTAGATGGCATAATAGTACAGCACAGAGAGTGAAAGCATCAATTGGAGAGCTTAAGATCAAGTTTTTTTGTTACTGTTCTGCTGTATAATAATAGAAATGCCTATTAACAGGCACTTATGGTTTTAATGTTCTTGTCTGAAAACAGGGGAGAGTTAATTTCCCAACTAGGGTTTTATTTTTTCAGTTTTAATGAGTAAATTTGAAGTACTTTCACAGTATATAATGACTAGAAGGTGCTCAACAAATGCTACAGAAAAAAAATTTTTTTTTTCTCATCACTATGACTATGTGGATTGCAGTGTAGAAAATGAAAGTGGATAAAAGAGCCTGCATGATAACCTGAATGGTCATAACTGTGTTGAAGTAATATTTGCATGTCCTAGAATAATCTAAAAATAAAGTTTCCTGGACAAAACAATAGCATATACTTTTAGTCCTCCTCCTATACCCTTACTAATAATTTATTCTCATCAATGAAGCTTAACCTGGCCATTTATATTCCTGAAACAACTTCTAAACCTGCCCCTAGACTAGATCTCGCAGACTTTCTAACTTTCCTTGTCATGGCTTATTAATGTATTTTGCTTCAGTCATTTCCCTAATTGGCAGTGGCTGGCTCGGATGAGTCTGACAGCAGGGAGGAGAGGAGGGCGGCTGGTGGGCTGGCAGCTTGCTGATTAGCATGTGCTGCCTTGTGCCAAAGTCAATTCTGTGATGCCAGGTGGGCAGCCTGTTAGCACTCCACAGCCCATTCCTCGTGGAAGACAGGGATTTGGAATGAGTTTTGAAGAGACTGTTTCTGACCGCAAAGGCTTACTGTTCATTGGTTTCATTTCCTGCTACCACTGAGTATTCTACTCCCGCTTCCACCTTCTCTCTCCATTCTAATTAAAACTGTCTATGACTGTGTCTTCTTCAAAGGCTTCCTCAACCCTTCAGCCTGTTTCGGCTAAAACTATATCCAGGCTATTTTCTGATTCAATCATTGTCATTCTCAGTCTCTCTCTCTCTAATTTTTTCCAGCTTGATTGAGGTATAATTACAAATAAAATTATAACATATTTAAAGTGAACAATGGTAGGAATTGGGAGGAACTGACATATACCGTAAAAGTTTTACCACCATAGAATTAATTAACACATCTGTTCCCTTACATATTTATCTTTTTTTCTCTCTCTTTTGGTGAGAACATAAGTTCTATTCTATTAGATAATTTCAATCATACAGTACAATATTGTCAACTTTAGTCATCATGTTATATATCACCTTGACAGACCTTAATCATCTTATAACTAAAGTTTGGACTCTTTTACCAGCCTCTCCCCATTTCACCAGTCCCCAGCCACAGATAACCACCACTGTCCCCTGTTTCTATGAGTTTTACTTTCTCTTCGCTTTCCCCCCCAATTATTGTGGAATGGTCTTTTCTGTCTCTGCATGCCTTGATTCATAGGCTACAATGTCCATAAGAACTAGGCAGAAAAAATAAACAAATGGGCTATATTGGGTGCTAGGGTCTATGGCGCACTAGAAATTATATGCCCAAGGGGACTGCTGCTACTCAATTACAGTCCAGGGTTGCCATACAAGAATGGTAGTCCAGAGTTGCCATTCAATCACCATTTTTTAAACAATGGAAACTACTAGCATATATACATATGCACACAGGATTTTATAGATAAATAGGCAATAATATATATATATATATATATACACACACACACACACACACATATACATATATATTATATATACATACATATATTTAATATGTATATATATATATATATATAAATATAAATGATTTATTTATCATCCTTTATGTCATATGTCATTGCAGCCCTCTGTTTTGTTCCTTCTAAACTTCATAAATGGTTAACCTATTGCAATAAAAAAATTTATTTGTTTATTTTTTGCCCAATATCTATTCAACCTTCTTTTGGAAATGGCACTCTAATATCCTAATTAAGAAAATTAAGAAACTAGCTTTCCTACATTTTTGGTCTATGACATTTTGGTTTTGCTAAATTACTTAACCCTATTTGAACACACAAATATAGGTGTTTAGTATTTTTTTTTAAGATTTATTTTTATTGTTGCTGTTTTTTTTAAAGATTGATTTTTATTGGGTTTTTTTGACAGAGAGAGAAAAAGAGACACAGAGACAGAAGGGGGAGGGCCCAGAACAGTCTCCATAATTGTACATCATTGGTTTTTCCACATAGTTTCATTCCATAGGTGGGTGCGGGGCTGCACAGGGCAGGAACTGGACTGGGGTCTCACCCCAGTAAGAACCTGACTGGGGACGCTCCCCAGTTCAACATATGCGTTCACTCAGGCCGGGGCTGGAATTTGATACTTGGTCCCTGGGGCTGAAAACTGAGTGCTTAACCCACTGAGCCAGCCAGGCTTCCCCTTTTATTGTTTTTGACAGAGACAGAGAGAAACTGAGACAGAGAGAGGCAGAGAGAAGGGGGAGGGCCCAGAGCAAGTCTCCATAGTTGAATTCCATCCGTTTTTTACATGGTTTTGTTCCACACAGGTGGGTGGGGGCTGTGCCGGGTGGGAACTGGGCTGGGGGGCATCCAGCATAGAAGGCATGCCCCTTTGAGCCAGGGACTGAACTGGGGTGGGGGCAAGAACTGAACTGGGGGCCTCCCACATGGGAAGCACACCACAGTTCAGCACATGGGTTTGCATGGGCTGGGGCCAGGATTTGATTCTCGGTCCCCAGGGCTGCAAAGTGAGCTGTTAACCCACAGAGCCATCCCGGCTTCCCCTAGTATTTCTTTATATCTATCTATCTATCTATGGTCATCTATTATATGTCATCTCTCTCTTTAATGTATGTATATATGTGTGTGTATATATTCCTGTGAATATGTTTATCTATCTGAAAATAATTTCCACTTACTTACTATACAGGTCTAGTAAGTTGACATAAGAACTGGCCATTAGATTTTGTCCATCCATTTTTTTGAAAAAATAGGCACAACTAACTGCCCCCTTGAAATTTCAATTCTAGTGAGAGAGACAAAATAAACAAAAATAGAGTATTCTGTAAAATATAAGATGATATATATAATTAAAAAATGCTAGGGTAGGAACAGAAAGAGCAGAGTTGGAACCAGGAAACAGTTAAAAATTTTAAGCTAGATTGTC
This sequence comes from Craseonycteris thonglongyai, assembly GCA_004027555.1. Classification (NCBI taxonomy): domain Eukaryota; kingdom Metazoa; phylum Chordata; class Mammalia; order Chiroptera; family Craseonycteridae; genus Craseonycteris; species Craseonycteris thonglongyai. The sequence goes on from PVKE010033562.1 coordinate 7,985, forward strand.
TGGTAGATCTCTTTGAAAGATGACAGTTGAGAAAATCCTCAGAGAAGTGAAGGAATGAGCCACACAGCTATCTGGGAAAAGAGAAGTTCAAACAGAGAGAATGAACAAAGCTGGTACGTGAATGTCTGGCATGTGCATGGAATAAAAAAGGAGGCCAGTGTAGACAAAGGGGAAGGCTGAGTGCTAGCAAGGGTCATAGAAGTTAAGTTTAGAGCAGAAGGGAATTCTTATTGCATGTGACTTAGTGACTTATAAAGAGCCTTTTGGTTTCACTCTTAGTATAATGATGAGTGAATGGGTTTGGAGAATGAGTGTAACATAATCTGACTTACATTTGGAAAGAATCACTAGGGCTATTATGTTGGGAGCAAGCTTGCAAAATGGTGGGAGAAAGACACGGTTTAAAGTCTAGAGCAGTGTTATGAACTAAATATATGTGTCCTTCTAAAATTCATTGTTGCCCTAACACTCAGTGAGGTTTGTTTGTATATAGACCCTCTATGGAAATATTAAAGTTCATTCAGATCATAAGTATAGGGCCCTGATTCAAGGAAATTCAGTAGGATTAGTATCCTTATAATAAGACATGCCAGAAAGCATGCATGTGTACAAAGGAAAGGCTGTGTGAGGATATAATAAAAAGTTAGCCACCTGCGAGCCAGGAAGAGAGCTGGACCTTGATCAAAGAATAGAATTTTGCCTCCAGAACTGTAAGAAAGTACAGTTCTGTTGTTAAAGCAATACAATTTGTGATATTTTGTTATGACAGCCCAAGCATACTAAGACACACAGTAATCGGGGACAGATATGATAGTGGTGCAGTCTAGAGTCTAAGCAAGGTTACAAGTGGACTAGATTTTGAGGAGAGGAAAATTGAAAGTTCAGTTTGTATATACAAAGTTTGAGATGTCTATTGGAAATTCAAGGTGAAATGTAAGGAAGACAGTTGGATTTATGTGTCTGGAGTTAGGGAAGAGGTCTGGACAGAAGCTACAAATTTGGTAATTTTCACATAAAAATTTTAGTAAGCCATGATAAATGAGGAAGTCATCATAGTAGAGAGCATAGAGGTGAAAATGGCTAAACATTGAGTACTAGAACCCTCTGATATTTAAGTGGTCTGGGGAAGGGTAGGGACCAGCAAAGGAGACTAAGAAAGCATGGAAAGTAGGAAATGAAAGGTAGGTGGCTATTTTGGAAACCAAATGAAATACCATCCGGGAAATTTTTTCAGGTAGTGAGAAGAATGTTCTCTGCCAAAGGCTGATGATAGGCCAAGTAAATTGATCTGAAAATTAAAATTAGATTCAGCAATGTAGAGGACCTCAATTGGAATACTTTTTGATGGAGCAGTTGAGACAAAAGCCTAATTAGAATGGTTTTGAAAGATCATAGTAGGGGAAAAATTAGGTACAGTAAACTCTTTCAAGTATTATACATTTTAAGAAGAAAACAAAGAAATTAGGTGTTAGCCAGGATATTAGTAGAGCAAAGAGAATTTGATTTGAGGATTAGGTACATAATACCATACTGGTATTTCTGTTTGGAATGATTGAGTAAGGATCACAGACACTGATGGCATTAAAGACAGGGGGGAAGGTTTCTGGAATAATGTTCTCCAGCAGGCAAGAAATATTATGTTCTAATGCACATGTGGAAGGGTCAGCACTCTACAGAAACATACTAAAGCAGAATTTGTGGGTGTAGGGGTTTGGGTAGAGTAGTTTGGGGGATTCTAGGGAGGCTCTTTCTAGTTTATTCAACATTCTCAAAGTAGAATTCACAGTCATTGTCACAGAGCAAAATGAGATATAAATGAAATACAAATATCAGAGAGTGAGGATGTATGAGGAGATACTTCTCTCTAATTATCCTTTCTTTCAGGCACTACTCTTCTAATTTTAGACTGAATTTGACAATACCTACTGGCTCACAGAGTGGGCCTATAGCCCAAGTCTTGCTAATAGGTGTGTACCTGGTCATGATGATTGTATTAGGGATGAGAAATGACCCATATCTAACCAATAAGACTTAAGTATGTAACTTTGATATAGAATGAACATCTAAGATGCTATTTCTTGTGGATATCCATACAAACCCATGATTAATTAAGAATGAAGTAAATAAAGAGGTATAAGCCAGCCTGACTTAGGTTTCATGTCATTATAATTAAAGGAGATTTGACTAAAACTGAACACACGATGGCATCTGTCACTTATAAAAGAATATCTAAAATTCCAAAATTCTCTTCAAACAAACCAAGTACTGATGATATGATGTCAAGGAAACTGGATTCCTGTCCAGTTCTGTCTTCCCTAGAGGTTATCACTCATAATTTCTGAGATATGCCATCTTGGGAAACAATTACTGCTATTCAAAATAAAACAAAACCTGACCACCCTTTACATATTTCTTGACATAAAGGAGATAATTAAATATAAAATAATAAATGACAACAATAATATCAAATGATTACATATAATTTACTATGTGCCAGAAGAGTTCTATGATTGGCATCTGTATGAATGTGCATGCATGAGTGTGTGTGTGTATGTATTTTTAAACCACCTCATAAAGTAGATATAATCATAGTCTTACAAAGGGGTGAAACTGAGCTGCAGGGAGGCTAAGAATCTTGTGAGAAGTCACATACTTATAATTTGATAGTAATGGAGCCAGGTTTTGAGCTAAAATAGTCTGGTTCCATAATGTGTGATTTTAATCATTTTAAATCTGTATAGCAAAATACTATTTTTCTTACTGTAGTAGAAACCAATAGCTATTAATTCAATATTTATTCCACCTGTAATTTTAGAACACTGGATTTTTTTCATGATGACAATTTCTCAGACTTTCTGGTTATGAGATCAAGTTAGGTTAACGATATATAGTAGAGATTATTGGGAAAGACTTCTGGAAATACTCATGTATGATGAATGGAGAGCTAGAAGAGGTATTTTGGCTTATTACTTATTCCTTCATATTTTTCCAGTACAAATATGATGGTGGAGTACCAACAGTATTTTTGGCTGTTATGTAACAAAATTCCATCCTAAGGATATAACAAAGATGAAAGATACCGAGTGCCCATTGCCCATGGTGTTGCTGTACCCACCTTGAACCATCTATATGTAGACTTCTGTGATATGAAAAAAACAAACAAACTTATATATCCAAGCCACTATATATATATATATTTTATTCCATGGCATAAACAGTCAAACTGAATCATGGAACCAGGAAGAAAAATGAGCAATCTCAACATATCTATTTTGGTGTTTTAATTTCAAAATTTACATAAGCATTTAAGGCCCTTTCATATGCCAAGAACTTTATATGCAATATAAAGCAATTGAATTCCCTGTACTCATTTACCAGACAAGCCTACACCCTAGTAGGTGTTTGCTGTTTTATTTTAGTTTTTAATAGAAAAAACTCTCTGTTCCATACTTTCTATAATATTAAGACAAAAATATCAACATATTAATTATATGTAAATTTATTCATATATTCATATATTCACATATAAACTTACAGTCACACATTCATATGTTATCTGTAAATCTGAAGAAGTATTTGGCTTCAAATATAATTGCAAATTACATATGCTTATTGCTTATTTATATAAAGTTCTAAAGGATGTTAAGCAACTAACAGAATCAGAAGCCATCAGTTCACAAAATAACTACCATATTTTTCCATGTATGGCACCCTTATATATAATACTACCCCTACTTTTCTAACCAAACATTAAGAAATCAATACACAGGTTACTCCTATGTTTAAGACAATCCCCAAATTTTGGTCTAACAATTTTAAACAAAAGTATCATCTTATACACAAAAAAATCTGGTATATGTTTATACAAAAGTAAAATGAGGTTTGTACATTGTGAATGCATTGTTCACTCATAGGAGCTTTGAAAGCACAAAACCTGAGGTACAAGGTTACAAGTTTCCCAAGTACTGTCTTCTATAATTGGCAATAGAGAACAACTTCCTCAAAATGAAGGAAGTTGCATTTGGTTTTTGTTCAAGAACATATCAAGTATCTAGAATATTGGTGTAAAAATAGCTGATTACTAAATATTTGTTAATGATGAATGAATTGAGTATGAACACTCAGAGAAAATCAAAGTAGACTCTTAATGTGACAAGATATAGGGACAGGAAAATATTTTTGAAACATATCAAGCTGGATCTACAGCCATACAATAAGTGCAATATACCAAAAAAAAGGGGATAGATAAAATTTAATATAATGAAGCAAAGTATCTAATATTAAGGGGTACACATTCTAATTTGAAGTTCTCTGCTTACTGTCTTGTTTGATCATTTTCTTATTCTATTCACAGCATGAAAACAAACCTCAAAGGTTGAGAAATTTGACATCTGTCTCCCAGGGTGTATTAATTTCTTAAACTGTAATAGTTTTTTACTTGGATGGGTTATGCATCACAGAAAGCCTTGGGGGCAGGAGGAGGGCAGGTGATTTAATGACCTCTCATCAGCTTGTAAACGTGACTGATTCAGAGTCATTGGAGAGGATATACAGGTTGCTTAGGTAACTGTTGTGGCCCAGTCAGATGATGATGTTTAAACTCAAAAGAAGGCATAAAACAACAAAAAATGAAATAAGTGTGCGAATAAGGAGCTTGGACAGCTTTTGAGTCCCATTCCACCAGGGCATAGAATTTCTGTTTATTTTTTACTTGCACACATGCACACACACACACACATACACACATACACTCATATGTAATTAAGGTTATTATAAGCTGTATACAGAATAACTGGTAAAGACAATACTAAGGATGTTTTTACTACCTAACAGTCTCAATTTATATAAAAATATGAATTTTTGAGCATTAAATCTGTATTGAAAGTAATTCATATAAATTTTTTTACATTCAAAGATAGCTTAGATTTTTAATTTTATATTTGTTACTAATAATTAACTGTTGCAGATCTATTATAGTTAATCCTATCAACCTTGACACTAACATATTCTGCTCACTCAAAGTTAAATATTTTTGTCTATTTATCTCTCAATACTTAGATCTTCTAGTTGCTTCTTTTAACGTATGCATCTATATGACTTATGCTACAAAATCTTCATCTCAATGCAATATTTTATTTTCCTCATAACCTTTTCAATCAAATAAATTATTTTATATTATCTGAATTGTGAAATATTTATATATACATTTAGATATTTCTGAAATATCAATTCAGTCCTATTCATTTTCTGTTTTTAATTATCATGCTATTTTCCCTTAAACATTTTTTTGTATTATTTATGCTCTGAAAACCACGTAATCATTTTTTTTCAAATCATTGAATAAAATTTTATTGGTTTTGGCTACATCAAATACCATTGTCTTTGATTCAATAATTTACAATTTTTGAAATAAGTATCTAAGAACATTTCTATGTGTCTAAATCCTAGGAAACCATTGTTATGGCTCATTCAATGCTGTTTTTCTATTCATGACTTTTAAAAATTATTTTACTGACCATTTTAAAGTGTACAATTCAGTGGCATTTAAGCATTCATAATGTTCAGCAGCCATCACCTCTCTCTAGTTTCAGAATCTTAGGATGTTTTCATCACCCACCTAGAAGAACACCCTGTTCTTATTAAGCAACCATTTCCAGTTTTCCCCTGCCTGCATCCACTGCAACTACTAAAAATGGTTTCAATCTCTATAGTCTCCTACTCTGGATTAATTAACATGAAAGGATTCATGTGTGACATTTGTGTCTGGCTTCTTTCACTTAGCATGATGTTTTTGGGGTCCATTCATGTTGTAGCATGTATCAGTACTTACTCTTTTTATGAATAAATAATGTTCCATGGATAAACCATATTGTGGTTATCCACTCATCTGCTAATGAAAGTATAAGTTATTTCCATCTTCTGACTATTAGGAATGCTACTGCTATGAATATCTGTGTACAAGTTTCCATATGAACGTATGTTAACATTAATCTTGTGTATACACATAGAGTTGGAATTGGTGGGTAATTCTATGTTTAACTTTTTCAGGAACTGCTAAACTTTTGTGTTCAGACTCTGCACCATTTTGCATTTCTACTAGCAATATAAGAGGCTTTCTATTTCTCCACCTCCTTATTAGCAATTATTTCCTACATATTTTTTGTGTGTAGTTTATTATTACTGTAGACATAATAGTGTGTGTAAATGGATTTTATTGTTTTTCATTTGCATTTCCTAAATGTCCAATGATGTTTCACATAATTTCATGTGTCTGTTTGCCATTGTATACTTTCTTTAGGAAAGTAGTTGATTCAAATTCTTTGCCCATTCTCTAAATATTTTTTTTTTTAGTTTTAACAATTCTTTATTTATTGAGTATATTTAACATTTATCAGATGTATGATTTTCAAATATTTCTCCTATATGTAAGTTGTCTTTTTATATTCTTAAGAAATGTTCTTTGAGGCAGAACATTTTTGATTTTAATGAAATTCAATGTGCCTGTGTTTTTCTTTGTTACTCATGCTTTTATTATCAAATCTAAGATTTCATTTCTAAATCCAGGTTATGAAGATTTATCTTATTTTTCTTCTAATAGTTTTTTAGTTGTACATTTTAAAAATAATTTTCTTATCTTTAAATTACAGTTCACATACAATATTATATTAGTTTCAGGTGACTAGACACTTCTGTAACTTAAGAAGTGATCATCCTGATAAACCTAGTACCCATCTGACACTACATATCATTATTACAACATTATTGACTATGTTTTTTAATGTTATACATTATATCCCATGACTATTCTGTAACTACCAATTTATGTTTTTTTACCTTTCAATTTTTTGTCCATCTTCCTAACCCTCTACCATCTGGCATTCATCAAAATGTCCTCGGTATCTATAAGGTTGTTTCTCTTTTGGATGTTTGGTTATTGTGTTCTTTACATATCACATATAAGTGCACTTATATGGCATTTATTTATCTTTCCTTGTATGACTTACTTCACTTAGCACAATACCCTCTAGATCTACCCACGTTATTGCAGATGACAAGATTTCATTATTTTAAATAGCTGAGTAATATCCCATTGTACGTGTGTACCAACTTTTCTTTATCCATTCATTCAATTGATGAATGCCCAGGTTGCCTCCACATCATAGCCACTGTAAATAATGCTTCAATAAACATGTGGATGCACATGTCCTTTCAAAGTAGTGTTTTGCATTTCTTAGGATAAATACCCAGAAGTTGTATTATTGATTCCTTCTCTGTCTCTTGTTATAACCTTTGTTTTAAAGATTATTTTGTCTGGTATAAGTATTGTTAATCCAGATTTTTTGTTTGTTTGTTTCCACTTTCACAAAATATCTGCTTCCCATCCTTTTATTTCTAGTCTGTATGTATTTCAATCTGTAATGAGTCTCTTGTAGGCAGCATATATTTGGATTTTATTTTTTTATTCATTCAGTCGTCCCATGTCTTTTGTTTGTAGCATTTAATTCACTTACTTTGAAAATAATTATTGAAAAATATGTAGTTATTGACATTTAATGGTTTATTTGTTTGTTTGTTTGTTTGTTTGTTTGTTTGTTTGTTTGTTTTGTCATAAAGAAGACCCTTTGAGATTCCTTGTATTTCTAGTTTGGTGTTGATGAATTTCTTTAGCTTTTACTTGCCTGGGAAGCTCTTTATCTCTCCTTTAATTCTGAATGACAGCTTTGCTGGGTAGAGTAATCTTGGTTATAAGTCCCTGCTTTTTATCATTTTGAATATTTTGTACTAGTCCCTGCAAAATACCTGTTAAGAAATCAGCTGACAGTTTTATGGAAGCTTTCTTATAGGTAACTGCTTTTCTCCTACTGCTTTTAGGATTCTTTCTTTGTCTTTAACCGTTGGCATTTTAATTATGATGTGTCTTGACATGACCCTCTGCAGTTTCATCTTGTTTGGGACTCTGTGCTTCCTGAGCTTGTATTTATTTATTTTGCTAGATTAGGAAAGTTTTTTATCATTATTGCTTCAGGTAGGTTTTTAATTCCTTGCTTTGTCTCTTCTAATTCTGGTATCTCTGTGATATGAATGTTGGTTATGCTTGATGTTGTCTCAAAATCCCCTTACACTATCCTTACTTGGGGGGATTCTCTCTGTTTTGTTGTTGTAATTGTTGTTGCTGTTATTAGTGGTGGTGGTGGTGGTGGTAGTAGCTTTTTATTTATTTATTTTTTTTTTGGTTTGTTTTTTTGCTGTTCTGATTGTTTTCTGCTACCTTATATTCCAAATTGCTGATTTGATTCTCTTCTTTAAGTAATCCACTGTTGATACTAATGCATTCTTTATATGTTACTATATTCATTTATACCTTTTTTTGAAAATGTTTTCTATCTCAATTTTCTGTTTCCTACTTCTGTTGAAGTTCTCCCTGGGATCAGTGAGCATTCTTATAATCAGTGTTTTGAATTGTATATCTGGTAGATTGCTTGTCTTCATTTGTTCAGTTCTTTTTCTGAAGCTTTGTCCTATTCTTTCATTTGGGGCATGTTTCTTGCCTCTTCATTTTGACTGCCTTCTATACTTATTTCTATGCATTAGGTAGAGCTGCTATATTTCCTGGTCTTAGGACAGTAGCCTTATGTAGTAAGTCTCCTGTGGGGCCCAGTGGTGCAGTCTTTCTTGTCACCTCTGCTGGGTATAACAAGTGTGTCCATTGTGTAGGTTGCATGTGCCCTGTTATATTTGAGCCTTGGTTGTTGTTTGCATATTAATGAGATGAGCTGACCACTGGGCTGATTGGTTGTGAAAACTGGCTGTGACTACACTGGAGGAATTCCTATTCTAAGGCTGTTCCTATAAGGCAGGACTCTGATACCTTCCCAGTCTGTTTTTTGTTGTGTTTTTCTTTTGTTTTGTTTTGTTTGTGTGTGTGTGTGTATTGTCTGTGGAGGTAGCCTGGTGGTCCAAAAGCCAGCCACTAGATGTGGCCAGACCTAGGGCCTTCTGGGAGGGGTCCTCCCACAGGCCAAGTTCAGCAGCAGACTATGCCAAGAGCCACTTGGTATGATCCACAAAATCATCTACAAATGTCTTCAACCAAACTTAAGCTTAGAGGTGCCTGGGAGAGGCTAAATTGGAAGCTGAAGCAGGCTGCCTCCTTGCCAGGCTTAGGGATACTTAGTAAGAGGCATAGGGTATACTGAGACAAATGCTATTTGTTTGGGATTTGCAAATCTTTTAGTGGTTTTAGGAAAGGCAGCAGCATGAGCCGTGGCAGACTATTTGTATAGAAAAATCACTAGAAGTGGCTTGGAAGGCTGCAATTTTGGTGGGGCAGGGTCTCCAAAAATTACCAGGGTGAAGTCACCCTTTTTAGCCAGGTTGATGGAGATTCAGATATAGCAGCCACCTGCACACAAGAAAGGGGGAGGGCTCAATAAAAAAGCAATGGCTTTTACCAGCGCTTCTGTCTGGGAGAAAACCTGCCCCTCTAGCCCTCACCCTGAAATTAGACAATTCACTTTCTTCCTGTATGTCCCTGGTACCTGTTAAGCTGCTCTCCCCGTACTGGATCTCAGAGCAAGTAAATCTGTCATTGTAGGACTATGTGCTGACCCTTTAAGGAATATCTTGGATTCCAGCCACCTTTTCCATAATCTCTGCTGGTTTTCATAGCCACAAGGTGGGGGGACTTTTCTTCTTGGACCTGGAACCCAGGGCTGTGGAGTCTGGTGTGGCACTGGCATGTCCTCACTTCTCAGGGAGTACCTCCACAGCCAAGATATATTTTCCAAGTTTTAACTGCCATATATGGGTAAGGGAGCCAGCCAGTTCTCCATCTCTGCCCCTCCTACCAGTCTCATCCCGGTTTTTTCTGCATATTC
>PVKE010033563.1:0-17862 GCA_004027555.1 Craseonycteris thonglongyai
CATAAAATAACTTGGCCTTTGAGATTCTCCAAGATCTGACTCCTGCCGATCTTCTCTGCTCTTGCCTACACTTCTCATGGTTCTGCTCTCTAGAATTTTACCCTTTGTTCATACTTCAATTGCTGCACTTCCTTAATTATGAAGAACTTTCCCAAAACTCTGTGTCATTGCAAAAGCTACATTCTTCTCTTAGAATGCCATTTTCTCATCTTCCTTTGTCAGTTTCAAGCATCAGCTCAAGTGTCTGTACCTCTGAGATGCCATCTTAGATAGTCCTATGCCTCTTATCTAAATTTCTACAGTATCCTCTGCTCCTACTTTGTACTTATCAGACTATACTGTAATCAACTTTCCCTCACTATGCAAGCAACTTGAAGGTAGAGACAGCATTTTCTTAATCTCTATCCCCAGCTCCTAGCCCAGTGCTTATCTTTTAAGAAGTATCTACCGGTAGTAAATATTTGTTGAATGAATAAATCAGTTCCCTCTCTACCCCCCAGCTCCCATTTTAATATATGTGTGTCAAAAATTTTGCTGTCAGTTACCTTAACCCTCTCAGACCCCACGCACATCATTCATTTTTGTTTTTCCATCAACTCTTTCCCTCAGCCTGCTGACACTCTCTTGACACTTACCTTAAATGAGTCTTTAGAGCCTCCATAGATATTCTGTGATCACCCACCTGTTTCAGAACTTTGCAAGACTACCAGAACTCTATAAAACCTGCTCTTTGAAAGCTTCCCTGCTATCAATTTTTTTTCATTATTTTTGTTATTAAATTTATTAGGTTTATATTGGTCAGTAAAAATTATATAGGCTCCAGGTATACAACTCTTTCTATCTCCATATATTTAGCTCCCCCTTCCTCCTTTCTCACCCCCTCCCCTTATGCTCAGGTAACCACGAAACTATTAACTGTGTCCATGAGTTGTGTTTTTTTTCTTTGTTGCTTTCAGTTTTATATTCCACATATGATTGAAGTTGTGGTTCTTAGCTTTTTCTGTCTCGCTTATTTCATTTAGCATCACGACCTCAAGTTCCATCTATGTTGTTGCAAATGGCAGTATTTCATCTTTTCTTATCACTGAGTAATATTCCATTGTATATGTGTACCACAGCTTCTTTATCTAGTCATCTCTCAAGGGGCACTTTGATTGTTTCCATGACTTGGCCACTGTGAACAGCGCTGCAATGAACCTTGGGATACATAAGTTTTTTATGAACTAAGGTTTTCAAATTGTTTGAGTAGATACCCAGAAGGGGGCTTGCTGGGTCACAGGGTAGCCCCATTCTCAATTTTCTGAGGAACCTCCATATTGTCTTCCAAAGTGGTTGTAACAATTTACGTTCCCACTAGCAGTGTATAAGGGTTCCTTTTTCTGTACAGCATCTCTAGCACTTGTTGTTCCTTGTTTTGTTTTCCAATTTTTCCAGTACCATTTGCTGCAGAGGCTTTCTTTTCCCCACTGTATATTGTTTGCTCCTTTGTCAAAAATAATCTGTCCATATATTTGTGGATTTATTTCTGGGTTTTCAATTCTGTTCCATTGGTCTGTGCATCTGTTTTTCTGCCAGTACCAAGGTGTTTTGATTACTGAGGCTCTGTAGTACAGATTAAAATCAGGTAGTGAGATGCCCTCAGCTGTATTTTTTCTTACATTGGCTTTGGTGATTTGGGGTCTTTTATGATTCCATACAAATTTGATGATTTTTTAAATCTCTTTCTTAAAAGAATGTCTGTGGGATTTTTATGGCAATAGCATTGAATCTGTGTATTGCTTTGGATATATGGCCATTTTAACTATGTTTATTCTTCCAATCCATAAACACAAAGTATCTTTTCACTTATTTGTGTCTTCTTTAATTTCTTTTAACAATGTTTTATAGTCTACAAGGTATATGTCCTTCACATTCTTTCTTAGATTTATTGCTAAATATTTCTTTTGTTCATTTGTTTGTTTGCAATTGCAAAAGGAATGTTTTATCTCTCTTTCTGATGTTTTGTTGTTGGCATATTAAAATGTAGTTGATTTTTGTACATTAATTTTGTATCCTGCAACTTTACTTTCTTTGTATATTGTTTGCAATAGATTTCTGATAGACTCTTTAGAGTTTTCTACATAAAGGATCATGTCATCTGCAAAGAGTGACAGTTTGACTTCTTCTTTCCCAATTCAAATACCTTTCATTTCTTTCTTTTGTCTGATTGCTCTGGCTAGAACTTCCAGCACTATGTTGAATAGCAGTGGTGACAGGGGGCAACCGTCTTGTTCCTGATTTTAGGAAAATAGTCTTTAGCTTTTCCCCATTCAGTATAATATTTGCTGAGGGTTTGTCATATATGGCCTTTATTATGTTGAGGTACTTTCCTTAAATGGGTGTTTTATCTTGTCAAAAGCTTTTTCTGCATCAATACCAAAAACTGGGAAGGACAATACCAAAAAGGAAAATTATAGACCAATATCTCTGATGAACACTGTGCAAAAATCCTAAACAAAATATTAAGAAATAGAATACAACAACGCATTAAAAAGATTATATATCACGATCAAGTGGGATTCATCCCAGGGGCACAAGGATGGTTCAACATAAACAAATCAATTATTGAAATACAGCACATAAACAAAATAAAAGAAAAAAACCCTATGATTATCTCAATTAACCCTGCTATTAAATTTAAGGGCCCTTTTCCAGAAACTTGTTCTCCTTTAGTCTTTTCTGAATCTAATAAAACATGCTCCCTCTCTACACACACACTCCCAAATTCTTTTTTCTAGTCTAGAACAGGACCCTATCCAGATGGTCTTTCTACCTCTCAGGCCATGCCATTTTTTTTATTTTTATTTTTTTACTGCTATCTCTTTGGCCTCTCCTCACATCTTAATGATTCTTTATGTTTGATTTTGGCCAGCTGTAGCATCACTCTCCAGAAAACGTTTTCACTCTTATGATTCTGTTTCCCTCCCAATCCTCTCAGCTTTGTTTCTCTGATTTCAGATTTCTGATAGACATTTCCATGTGGAATATTCACTTTCTTGTCATCTCATAAATATTTCAGGATCAACCTTGTAAGCTCCTCCTGCCAATGAACATTCTCATACATTTTTCATTCCTCTTTAAATGGATTAAACATTTTATGTCATCTTTGACTTTTTTTTATTGTTTTTGAGAGAGAGAGAGAGAGAGAGAGAGAGAGAGAACTGAACTGGAGGAACTCTCCAGTTCAGCATGTGGGTCCGCACGGGCCGGGGCCAGGATTCGATTTTCAGTCCCCAGCGCTGCAAAGCGAGCACTTAACCCATTGAGCCATCCCGGCTTCCCCATCTTTGACTTTTTTATCACTCTTATTTCTTAGCACCAATTGCTGTCTCTATATAAGCAATTTATCTCTTTCCTCTCCACTTTGTTCTCTCCAGTCTCACCATTATCATACTTCTCTATACCCTCAATACTTTATGCTTGATCTTTTGCAACAGCCTTCCACCTGCTCTCTCTACCTCCATCCCTCTCTGCCTTGTCACCAGTTCCAACTACTCAATGAAGATTACTCAAAAAACATTTTAAAAATGCAAAAAAACAAAAGGCAAGTACAAGAGTATTCATAGTAGTGTATTTTTAATAGGTCCAAACTCAATACAATCTGTCTACTAATATAATAGTAAAGAACATACATCTATTGTTAAATAGCCATACAATTTAATATTGTGCTGCTTATGAAAATGAAGGAATGTCACCTGCATGTAACAAATGGATGGAACTCAAGAACAAAATGTTAATCAAAAGTTGTAAGACATAAAAGAGTACATATTAAAAATATTCCATTTATATAAAGTTTGGTAACAAGCAAAATTATTATATGGTGATCAAAGTAGGGCAGTGGATTTTTTTGGTCAGCAATAATGCACAGAAACTCCCCTAGGGAGGAGTGATGAGGGAAGAAATGTTCTATTTTTTTATGAGTTTTGGTTACATGGGTACATTCAGATTGTGATTATTTATTGACTTTATAACTCATGTGCTTTTCTGTATGCACAATATAGTTTAATAAATATTTTGTTTTGTTTTTTCTCTTTATTTTTCTCTTTTTCTGAGAGAGAGACAGAGACAGAGACAGAGAGAGAGAGACAGAGAGAGAACCGAACTGGGGGAACTCCCCAGCTCAGCACATGGGTCCGCAAGGGCCAGGGCTCGATTCTGGGTCCCCGGTGCCGCAAAGTGAGCGCTCAACCCACTGAGCCATCCCGGCTTCCCCTGTTTGTTTGTTTTTTTAATAATACAAGTCTGAGGTCTGTAATTTTTAAAATAAATCTGATGGTGTCACTTCCTTTCTGAGCTAGGTATAATAAAGTGAGCACAGCCTTTTGGCATCTGAAAGGCCTAGGTTAGAACCCTGATTTTTCCAGATAATTTTATATGATATTGGACAGATAATTTCACCAATCCTCAATTTCCTTATCTCTAAAATGGGAGCAATAACATCTACCTTGAATAATATTCCACTGGATGTAGCACAGTTCATTTATTCACCTACTGAAGTACATCTTGGGTGCTTTCAAGTTTGGGCGACTATGAATGAAGCTGCAATAAACATTCATGTGCAGGTTTTGGTGTGGACATAAATTTTCAACTCCTTTGGATAAATACCAAAAAGTGCAATTACTGGATCATATGTAAGAGTATGTTTCACTTTGTAAGAAAACACCAAGTTGTCTTCTAAACTGGCTATACTATTTTTGCATTCCCACTAGCAATGAATGAGAGTTCCTGTTGCTTCACATCCTTCTCCAGAACTTAGTGTTGTCAATGTTCTGGATTTTGGCCATTCTAATACGTGTGTAGTTTGTATATTTTGGTACTTCCTGATTGAGGCTTATATATTTAAGTGTCATGTCTATTACATACTTTTACATGTGTCATTGGAGTAATATCTCATATTTTGACTCATACATAATTCCAACATCAGACTTAAAGCCAGGGGAACTTGCATTTCCCTGATGACATATGATGTGGAACATATTTTCATATGCTTATTTGCCATCTGTTTATCTTCTTTGGTGAGGTGTCTGATAAAGTCTTTGACCCATATTTTAATTGTTTTTTTTAATATATTTTTTATTGTTTTTGACAGAGAGAGAGAGAGATACAGAGACAGAGAGAAGGGGAGGGCCCAGAGCAGTCTCCGTAGTTGCACATCATTGGTTTTTCCACATAGTTTCATTCCACAGGTGGGAGTGGGGCTGCACAGGGCAGGAACTGGGCCGGAGTCTCACCCCAGTGAAAACCAAACTGGGGGCACTCCCCAGTTCAGCATATGGGTCCACACGGGCCGGGACTGGGATTCAATCCTCGGTCCCCAGGGCTGGAAAGTGAGCGCTTAACGCACTGAGCCATCCTGGCTTCCCCAAGTTTTTTTTTATTGTTAATTTTAAACAGTATTTTTTTGGTGTATGTGTTTTAGATATCCCCAGAAGTTTTTTAACTCTCAAGATAATCTATACCGAGCCTCTAAAAATTTATTGAAGTGACCATTTGAGTGTTCCTCCCCTTTCCTTGTTCCAGCAGCTTCTGCTCCTCGTTAAGTTGTGATTTTTGCATTTCCCAGTCTCTCCAGTTTTGGGGTGGCAGTTTGTCCTATCACCTTAGCTCTCTGGTGCAGCTAAGAAAAGGCATTGCTTTTTAGTTTGTTCAACTCTTTTCCTGTTCTGAGTGTGAAAGTGACAACTTCTAAGCTCTTTGCAGCTTGGAACTAGAACAAGAAGTCTTCCATTCAAGCATTTTTATAATACAGGGTCTGGCAAAAGTAATGCCCCCTTTTTGTGAGCTGGTAATCTATACTAAACCTTTTCTTACAAGTTCTTCATGTAACAAATGATGGTTGCTGCTCCTTTGCACTAGTTTGATAGTGCAACTTCACTGCTCTCACTCATTCTTCCCTTGTCAATTGATGGACCATCTTACTTCAGGGAACCTGGAACGCAAAAGTTACTAGGGTTACTAAGACCCTCCATCCATTTATACTACCGTATACTACTTTAAAAAAGGGTGTTACTGCCAGACACTATATATACTTTGTCACGTATTCCAGCATCTGTGCCATCTTGTTTCCCGCTTTCCCCATGCAACTTGAGATTTTCATGGTTCTTTGTATGTTAATAATTTTGGATTATAACCTGGGTATTTTTAATATTATCAAATGAGACTCTGGATCTTGTTTAAGTTCTGTGGATAAGATTGATATGTTTTTCTAGCAGACC
Source organism: Craseonycteris thonglongyai (assembly GCA_004027555.1). NCBI lineage: Eukaryota > Metazoa > Chordata > Mammalia > Chiroptera > Craseonycteridae > Craseonycteris > Craseonycteris thonglongyai. The sequence goes on from PVKE010033563.1 coordinate 6,255, forward strand.
CTTAATCTTATTTAGTTCAAGCCACAAGTTTCAACATAGGTAGTGGTTCCAATGTCAGTTTTCAAAGCCATTGGGGTGGGGGGGAAGGGAGGGAAATGGAATGCTATTTGGACCTAGCCTGTATGTGCACCACCCAGTGGCCAGTCTAAGACTTGGAATGAGGTCTGTCCATTATCTCTGTTGGGAAATCAGACCCACAATTGCACAAATCAGGATTTAGCCCAGGAATTTATAACATTTTTTATGGGATCATTTTCTTATGCTCCATCTCTGCTATCTCCTTAATACTATTTCTCTGGGCCTCCTCTTTTCTGTTTAAAAACTACCCACTTCTGTAATTGTATTGCATTCAGAGTCCAAGTAACAGGAGGATTGCAGGAGTGTAAACTAAGCAGTGGAGTTTGGACTCTCTTTCTTAGAACCATAGCACCACTGAAAAGAGGAAAGTTTCTCTCCCTCATGTATTTGGCTCTTACAATTTCCTTTTGCCAGTCACTCACTGCTACCTCCTCTCTCACTGAGGAACCACTTGTGGGCTGGGATATAAGAGAATGGAAGAACAAAAAAAAAGAAAGAACCAAGGGATTTCTTCTACTCTCTCTGAGGTCTGAGAATTCCCCTTTTCTTTCTTTGATCCAGAAGTAGGGTGGTTTTTTCCTATATTTCCCTATCTGCACTACAGTGCTCACTTTCGAGTTTTGAGTGGCATGGACTGTCTGTCAGCCACAGGATTCCAAAGGAGGAAATATGGTAAATTTGTAGCTGGTTCAGTGGTGCTTTGATAATTTGATTTCTGGAGTTTAACCTCTGTTGATACTTACCTTTCATAGTTCTCAAATAGCTGCACGTGAATTTTTTCTAGGTTTTATAGTCATATTCAGTGTGATAGAAAGGCTGGAATATATTTACTTTATCCTACCTGGAGTCAGTACTCCTTGAGAAAAATTTTTGAAACAAATCAGCTTATGTCACTCCCCTCTTCTCCACCCATCAAACTGACAATAAATTTAAAATGCACATTTCTAAAATGTAGTGATAATCTATCCAGCTGGCTTTCCAGGATGTAATGTAGGAACAAACATAAAATTCGTATATATCAATATCAACCCCAATCAACAAAAAGAATGTCAATGTATATGAGTAGTTGCTGTTCATATGATACAGTCTCTGTATCAATTAGAAGGGGGAGGAAGAAAGACATATGGTAAAACTAAAAAAAATCCCAGAAATGAGACAAGAACTTCTCCAAGGAGACAAAAGTAGCTGCTGAACAAGTAAGCTCAGACATAATTCTGTTAAAAATTGCACAAGGAATGGAGCCCTGTAACCTGGAGTAGTCTCAGAAATTTCATGGAGAAGATGGTGATTGAGACAGCCCATTCATTCAACAAATATTTATGGATCATTTGTAATGTGCTAGCACCCACCCTAACATTTCTTTTTTTTCTCACTCTGTCTTTGAATTTAGAATACCTTGATGTATTTAACCATGACCTTTTAAGCACTCAGAGATGTTTTCTGAAATGCAACAGAATTGCCCTTTGAGAGCATAAGCTAAAACTTATATGGTGCATGTATTATATAATAAAGCATTCAGTATAGTACAGCATGTTAAGACCCAGTATAAATAAATATGCATTAAAATATAGTAGAAAATTGGTTGTTACACAGTGTCATGGAGATGTAGGGTAGAGCATAAGGAATATAGACGATAATATTATAATAATTACATATAGTGTCAGATGTATACTAGATTTATTGGAATGATAGAGATGAGGGATGTTAGAGGGCAAGATGAAAATGGTGAAAGGATTAAGAAGTACAAGTTGATAGTTATAAAAAAGTCATGGGGGTTATAAAATAAAGAATAGAGAATATAGTCAGTACCATGGTAATGACTATACATAGTGCCAGGTGGGTACTAGACTAGTTAGGGTGATCACTTCTTAAATTATGTAATGGGAAACCGGGATGGTTCAGCAGATTAAGTGCTCACTTTGCAACCCTGGGGTCTGAGGATTGAGTCCCAGTCCTGTCCCTGGCCCATGTGAACCCATATGCTGAACTGAACTGGGGTGTGCCCCCAGTTCGGTTCTTGCCAGGGTGAGCCTCCCATGTTGGAGGCCCCTGGTTTGGCCCCCAGCTCACAGAGTGTGCCTCCCATGCAAGAGGCCCTGGCCCAGTTCCTGCCCTGTGCAGCCCCCGCCCACCTGTGTGGAATGAAACCATGTTGAGAACTGATGATGTACAATTATGGAGACTGCTCTGGGCTCTTCCTCTTCTCTCTGTCTCTGTCTCTGTCTCTCTGTCAAAAACAATAAAATAAATCTTTTAAAACTTATATAAATGTCTAACCACTAATTGAGTACTATACACCTCAAATTAATATTAAAAATATTGAATATAGAAATAAAGTATAAAATATATATATATTGGCAATGCCTTGAAGGTTATTATTTAAATAAAAGGAAAAAGTGATACATGGTATATTGTATATGTTATGGTCAAAGGGGGGTTGTAGAGGGAGCATGAAAGATGGCATGGGTGTAGAAAAAACAAATTTATAGCAAAAAGCTACTGAAATATACCACTTCATTTTAAATGAAAACTTTCTAACATTTACTAATGGGGTCAGAAGGTCAAACCCACAATAAGATACCATTTCATACCTGATAGTCACCTATAATCAAAAAGATTAAAAAAATTAAGTGTTGGTAAAGATGTAGAGAGATTGGAAGCTATATATCACTAGTGGAAATGTAAAATAGTTCAACCACTTTGAAAAACATTTTGACAGTTTCTCAAAAATCTTAAACATGGTATTAACATCTGACCCAGCAAGCATACTTCTAGATATATACTTAAGATATTGAAAATTTAAATTCACACAGAAACTGGTACATGAATGTTCATAGCAGCATTATTCACAATAGCCAAAAAGTGGAAACAAGCCAAACTTTCATCAGCAACTGAATGAAAAACAAACAAACAAAAAAAACACAAAATAGTATGTCTCTACAATGAAATATTTGGCAATAAAAGGGAATACACTATAAACTTTAAAAACCTGCTATGTGAAAAAAGTTTGTCACAAATGATCACATATTTTATGATTACATTCATATGAAGTATTGCAAACAGACAAATATAGAGAAAGAAAGTTGTGGTACGCTAGTGCTGTGGAGGTATAGGGGAAGGATTAGCAGGTGGGGAGTGACTGCTAATGTGTATGGGAATAATTTTTGGTATAAAATTTTTAAAGAACTATAGATACACTAGAAGTTGCAAAAATAGTACAAAGATGTCACATGTACCCTTCAACCCAATTTCTCTGATGTTTGTATCTCACATAATTATAGGGCAATATTAAAACCAGGAAGTTAACATTTCTACAAAGTTAGTAATTCATACGTTAGTGTGTGTAGTTGTAGTATATAGTTAGTGTGTATAGCAATGTTAGTGTGTATAGTTTTGTCATTTTATCACATGTGTAACTTCTTGCAACCACCACCAAAATAAAGATGCAAAACTATTCTAACACTACAGATATCTCTTTCAAGTTGCCCATTTATGATTATATCTACCTCTTCTATCCCCCAATTTGAATCAAAATAGAGGTAACCACTAATTATTTCCCATCTCTATAGTTATGTTATTTCAAGCAAGTTGCCTGAATAGAATACAGTAATAAGGTATGTTATCTTTTGAAACTATCTTTTTTTAACAAGTGGAATGCCTTTGAAATCTATCCAAGTTGTTGTATATATATCAGTAATGTATTACTTTTTGGTACCATATAGTATTCCATGCTATTGATGTACCACAGTTTGTTTAATGATTCAACCACTTGAACATTTGTATTTCCATTTTTTTGTTATTACATAAGCAATTGTGTGCATATTTTTGTCTGGTGTGTGGATGTAAGTTTTCATTTCTCTGGAACAAATAATACCCAGAAATGAGATTTGTGGATTGTTTGAAATCTGTATATTTAGCATTTTTTTTAAATGACTAAGTTTTGAGAGAAGACTGTTAAAGTCTTTAATTATAATTGTGGATTTATTTAATTTTTCTTTCAGTTCTATTAGTTTTTGCATCATATATCTTGCAGCTCTGTTGTTGGTTGCATGCACATTTAGGATTGCAGTGCCTTCTTGGTGGATTGACCCTTTCATCAATGTGTAATGTCCCTCTCTCCTCCTCATTATTGTTTTTGCCCTGAAGTCTACTTTATCAAAAATTAATTTAGCCACTCCTACTTTCTTTTGATTTATGTTTGTACGGTAGATATTTTTCCATTCTTTTACTTTGCACCTACATATATCATCATAAAGTGACTTTCTTACAGATACTATGTAGTTGAGTCTGTTTTTAATCCATTCTTCCAATCTTTATCTTTCAATTGGTATATCCAGACAATTTATATTTAATGTAAGTAAGTATTGGCAAATGAAGTCTAAAACCTGCCATTTTATTTTTTGTTTCCTCTTTGTTTCTCTGTTTTTCTTCTTTTGTTGTTGTTGTTTTCTTTTCCTTCCTTCCTATGGATTACTTGAACATTTTAGAAAATTCTGTATTTATTTATCTACAATATTTTGAGTGCATATCTTTGTTTAATTTTTTGGTGGTTGTACTAAATATTGCATTGCATATGCATAACTTATAAAGTCTATTGATGTTGATATTTTACTAGTTTGCGTGAGGAATATAAACCTTATCTCCTTTTATGTCACTTTACCCTCATAACTTAAATATTTCCTCTATATAGACCAAAAACAACATCAGACAATGCTATTATTTTTGCTTCAATCAATCATAATTTATAAAATTCAAGAGAAGGAACAAATTTACTTGCATTTACACATATTTTACCTTCGTCCACTGTTCTTTTTCTTCCTGATGTTACAACATTAGTTATTTTATCATTTTCATTATATCCCAAGAATATCCTTTAGCAATTCTTCTGGGGTATGTAAATATGCTGGTAACAAATTCTTAGTTTTCTTTCTTCTGAGAATGTTTTGATTTTTTCTTTCATTCCTAAAGTATATGTTTTCTGGATATGTAATTTGAGGCAGACAATTCTTTCCTTTAAGCTCTTGAAAAATGTTGTATACATTTCCTTCTGGCCACTATGCCTGCTGATAAGAAATCTGTCTTTCAAATTGTTTCTCCCCTGTAGGCAATGTGTTTTTTCTCTTTGGCTGTTTTCAGGATTTTTGTTTTGGTATTTACGAGATTTTAGAAGTTTGACTATGATGTGTGTTGGCACGGGTTTACTTAGGTTTATTGTGTTTGGGGTTCAATTAGCTTCTGAGCTCTGTAAGATTATGGTTTTTTTGCCAAATTTTGGAAAATTTCAACTAGTATTTCTTTGAATAATTCTTATCCCTTCCCTCTTTCTCCTCTCCTCTGGAACTCATACAGCATGAATGTTTTATGTCTTTTGTTGTTAGCTGACATGGCCACGAGACTCAATTCATTTCATTCCATCTACTTTCTCTGTGTTAAGATTGGGTCATTTCTATTATTCTACCATCAAAGTCATTTATTCTTTTCTCTGTCTTTTCCATTCTTCTGTTGAGTCCATCCATTGAGATTTTGAATTTGACCATTGTATTTTTTTACTTATAAAATTTTCATGTGGTTCTTTTGTATATATTCTATTTCTTTGCTGAGACAGTTTCTTTTTTCATTTTTAAGTGTGTTTATGATTGTTCACTGAAGCATTTTTATGACAGTTGCATTAACATTTTTGTCAGATAATCACCTGTGCCATCTTGTTGTTTTCTGGTTTTCGTCATTTAAGTTGAAATCTTCTTGGCTCTTGTTATGTTGATGATTTTCAATTGAAACATGGACATTTGGGGTATTCTGTTATAAAAGTCTGGATCCTATTTAAATCTTGTGTTTTAGAAGGCCTCCTTTAACACCACTCTTCTTTCCTTTTCTATTACCATTGAAATTCAATATTATTTTACATAATTTTCAGATCTACAGCATAATGCTTGGGCATTTATATAATTTATGGACTGATTTCTCTGATAAGTCTGGTACCTACCTGACACTATACATAGTTATTACAATATTATTGACTATATTCCCTATGCTGTACTTAGTGCCAACTCATTACTGACAGGTTGATGTGAAAGTTCAGGTTCCCTACTTGGCTTCTGTTGACACCTGGTGGGAAGGGATACCTTGTTACTTCTGGGTGGAGGTGGGAGTTCAGTGGTATGATGCCATTCCTTGGACCTCAAGGGTCACTTACTGTTCTACCTTCAGTATTCCAACTTTTCAGTACTTCCAATTGTTTTTACATGTAATGATCAGGGTCTCTATCTACTTAATTGGAGGAATATGGAAATGTATGTCTACTCGATCATTCCTGGGATATAAATCCAATGCGTTTCCTTTAAGGTGATGAAAATTTTTTTACTCTTCATAAACAAAACATCATTTAATTGTATACTTTTAGTGGATGATTTTATGGTATGTGAATTATATATCTATAAAACTAGTAAGAGGTGAAAAACAAAAACAGAAAAGTGAGGAAGTAGTTCAATCACTAGAGGGGTAAATGAAGTAGTTTACTTTATTCTATAGTAAATGTCAGGGAAGGCACAGCCTCTATTTCTGCCTCCCAATATTCTATTTGTCAATGACTAGCTCCAATATCATAACCTCTACATCACTCTATCCACAAAACTTTCTCCATGGCAAACAAACATTTGCTGAGGGCCTATCTCAGTATTATGGTAGATGCTGTGATAAGCATCATCACATTCCATCATCCCAGTAATCCTGCATGGTAAGTAGTGTTACCGTACTCTCATTTTAATGTTGAACAAACTATGGTTCTATGAGGTTACACGACTGATCCAAAGTCAAACAAGTAAGAAATGAGAAAACTGGGATTTCTACTTTATCATCTTCACACTTGATCTTAGCCAAAAGGGATTATTTTATCATCTTATCTCTTTTACAGTGTTTTTCACTTTCTGCCCTACATTTCGGTTATTTGCGTATTTATGCCTTTATCTATACTACGTTTCAAGCTTCTTGATGAAGGAATAATATCTTATTCACCTTTGGACTTCTCACATTGCCTAACATGTAAGTGTTGTAGTCAATACAGAAATGTCTGTTGAAAGAATGAATGAATGTATGGCTACAGTAAAGTTCATTAAATAAAAACTACTGTACAGCTGATGCTATTATCTTTCCCTGTTAGGTAAACAGGAAGCCTTCCCTGATAGGTCCCAAATGAGTCAGGAATGGAATAAGTGCCTCTGTTCCATGCTTCCACCATTCCCTGGTCTTAACTCCATCATATAAATCTTTTCACACTAAACTATAAATCTCCCTTTGTATGTCTGTCTCCCACAAAACTGTGAAATCCTTGAAGACAAGAATTGTGTCTGGATCATCCCTATATTGGTAATTTCTGGGTCTCAACACTCTGGGCAGAACTCGATGAAGAATTTTTGCCAAGTGGATAATAGCTGAGTGAAATAATGAAGTCAATCAACCACTTTAATGTAGTTCCAAGGGAAATGTGCTCTTTTTTTGCTCACCACTCCATCCAATCCACCAATCATCTAGTCCTACTGGCTTCACTTCCAAAATACCAGTCTGACCAACTTTCACTTTAGCATTCCACTACTATAACCCTAGTATGATTTATCAAGGTTTTTAAGACTAGATTATTTTAGAAACCTCCTAACTGGTCTTTTCTTTTTTAATTTTATATTTTAATTGTTAAATTTATTGGGGTGACATTAGTTGGTAAAAAATACAAAGGTTCTATTTCTGTACTTGAATCCTACAATAAAATCTTTAAGCAGAAGCCAAAGGAATCTTTTTTGTTGTTGTTTGGGGTTGGGGTGGTGTTTGTTTATTCTTTTTAAATATCAATGCCAGGAAGCCGGGATGGCTCAGTAGGTTAAGTGCTCACTTTGCAGCATCGGAGACCAGGGATCGAATCCCGGCCCTGGCCCGTGCGGACCCATATGCTGAGCTGGGGAGCTCCCCCAGTTCAGTTCTCTCTCTGTCTCTGTATCTCTCTCTCTCTCTCTCTCTCTCTCTCTGTCAAAAATAAATAAATAAATAAATAAATGGTATTAAAAATGTATAATTTAAAAAATATCAATGCCATGTTTACTCTTTTACTTTTTCTTTTCTTCTTTTTTTCTTAATTTTATTGTCAAATTTATTGGGGTGACACTGATTGGCAACAACTAGACAGCCTCTGGATGCACAAGTCCACATCACATCACCCATGCATGGTTTAGTGGGTTGAAGATTCGTCTTGCAGCCCCGGGGTCCAAGGATCAGATCCTGGCCCCAGCCTGTGTGGACCCATGTGCTGAACTGGGGTGTGCTCCCAGTTCCATTCTCACTGAGACATGTCACCCATGTGGGAGGCCCCCAGCCCAGTTCCTTCCCTGTGCAGCCCTGTGCCCACCTGTGGAATGAAACTACATTGAAAACTGATGATGTACAACTATGGAAACTGATCTTTTCCATCTTTTCTCTGTCTCTCACTGTCAATAATAATAATAATAATAATAATAATAATAATAATAATAATAATAAAATAAAACCTTTTTAAAAATTTTACCTACCAACACCATAAACAGGATATTAAACAATTCCATTACCAACCAAAATAAATTGAGGTTATGTCTTTATATAGTTTCTCTCTCTATTTCCTCTTTCTCAATTCATATTCTTTGTATTTGATTTTCTTTTCTTATTGTATTAGCTAGGACTTCCAGCACGATGTATAGAAGTGGTGACAGGAGTATACTTGCCTTCTTAGAGGAAAAACACAGTTTTTCACCTATTGAGTATGATTTGAGCTTTTAAGTATGGTTTTTGTAGATTTTAAAAATCAATTTGAAGAAGTTTTCCACTATGCCTATTTCAGTGAGTTTTTTCTTTTTTTCTTTTTTCTTTTGGTTATGAATTTGTGTCACATTTTGTCAAATGTGTTTTCTGTATCTATTAATATAATCATACTCTTTTTTATTAGCTGGCTTATATAATAGATTATCTTAACTGATTTTTGAAAATTGAAGCTGTCTTGCATACCTGAAATAATCACATTTAGCCATGGCATATAATCCTTTGCATATATTGTTGGATTTGATTTGCCAACATTTGTTGAGGATATCTGCATCTATTATATGATCAATAGAGATATTGATCTGCAGTTTTCCTCTCTTTTAGTCTCTTTATATGGTTTTGTTATTAGGGTAACACTATCATCATAGAAGTTAGAAAATGTTCCTTTCTACTTCTATTATCTGAAAAAGATTGTACAAAATTGATATTATTTCTTCCTTGAATGTTTGATAGCTTCCACCAGTGAAACTACTTGGGTATAGTACTTATGTTTTAAAAAGTTATTAATTATTGACTCAATTTATGTAATGAATATATCTCTATTCAGATTATTTTTATTTTGTGTATTTTGGTAGTTTCTTTCTTTTAGGGATTGGTCTGTTTTATTTGGTTATCAAATTTGTGAACATAGAGTTATTCATGTTTCTTTTTTTATTGTTAAATTTATTGGGGTGACATGGGTCGGCAATATAGTTTCCAGGTGTACAACTCCACACCACATCATCTATGCATTGCATGATGTGCTCACCACCCACAATCAGCTCTCCTTCCATCACCACATATCTGGTTAATTATCCTTCTAATGACCAGGAACAGTAGTGATGACACTTCTTTCATTTCTGACATTGGTAATCCATATCTTCTATCTTTTTTCATGGTTAGGCTGGCTACTCATTCATTTTTGCAAAGTTTTTCAAAGAATCTCATTTTGATTTTAAATTGTGTTTTATTTCTATAGATTTTCTGTTTTCAATTTCAATGACTTTTTATCTGGTATTTATTATTTGTTTTCTATTTCTGTTTGCTTTAGGATTATTTTATTTCTCTAGCTTTCTAAAGTAAAGGCTAAGATTATTGGTTTATATTTTTCTTCTTTTTTAAAATGTGCATTCAGTGCTATAATTTTTCTCTAAACATTAATTTTGCCTTATCTCACACATTTTGATAAGATGTGTTTTCATTTTCATTTAGTTAAAAACAATTTTTTATTGTTAAATGTATTGGGGTGACGTTAGTTGATAACAATTACATAATTTCCAGGTGTACAATTCTACATTACATTGTCTATGTATTGCATTATGTGTTCACTACCACCCAGAATCAGCTTTCTTTCCATCACCATATATCTGGTGCCCCCTCCCGTTCCTCCCCTCCCCTGCTCTTTCACCCACCTCCCCCTGAGAGTAAAAACATTTTTTAATATTTCTCATGAAATTTCTTATTTTATCCTTTTGTTATTTAGAAGTGTGCTGCACAATTTGCAAATATTTGGAGATTTTTTCAGCTACCTCTCTGTTATTGACTTCTAGTTTAATTCTGTTGTAGTCTGAAAGCATACATTGTATGATGTATACTATTTTATATTTGTTAAGGTGTGTTCTATGGCCCAGAATGTGGTCTATCTTGGTGTTATTTCATGTGAGCTTGAGAATAATGTGTATTATGATGTTGTTGGATGAAACACTCTATAAATGTCAATTAGACCCAAGTGACTGATGTTGCTGTTGAGTTGAAGTTGTCCTTACTGATTTTTGCCAGCTGGAACTGTCAATTACTACTGGAAGGGTGTTAAAGTCTTCAGCTATAATAACGAAAGTGTCTATTTCTTCTTGTGGGTCTATCAGTTTTTGCCTCATGTATTTTGACACTCTGTCTTCATGTGCATACATTTTCAGGATTGTGATATCCTCTTAGATAATTGACTCCTTTATCATTATGTAATATCTATTTTTGCTGATAAATTTCTTTACTCTGAATTCTACTTTGTCTGAAATAAATATAGCTACTCCAGCTTTCTTTTGATTAGAATCTTGGCACATCTTTCTCTTTTTTCTTTACAGTTAATCTATTTGTTTCTTTATATTTAAAGTAGGCTTCTTTTAGAAAATGTATAGTTGGGTCTTGCTTTTTCTTAAATCTCCCCTGACAGTCTCTGCTTTTTTTTTTTTTCAGACTTATTTTATTTTATTTTTTCTTTTTATTGTTAAATTCGCCAGGGTTACATTAGTTAGTAATAATTACATAGATTCAAGGTATACAACTCTTTCTATCACCATATATTTAGCTCCCCCTTCTTCCTCTCCCCCCACCTCCCATTATCCTCAGGTAACCACCACTAAAGTATTGACTTTGTCCATGAGTTTTTGTTTCTTTGTTACTTTCAGATTTATCTTCCACATATGAGTGAAGTCATGTGGTTCTTAGCTTTTTCTGTCTCATTTATTTCACTCAGCATGATGATCTCAAGTTCCATCCATGTTGTTGCAAATGGTAGAATTTTATCTTTTCTTACTGCTGAGTACTATTCCATGGTATATACATACCACAGCTTCTTTATCCAGTCATCTCTCAAGGGGCACTTTCGTGGTTTCCATGTCTTGGCCACTGTGAATAGCACTGCAATGAACATTGGAACATATGTTTTTGTGGACTAAAGTTTTTAAGTTGTTTGGGTAGATACCCAGAAAGGGGATTGCTG